>JABFPJ010000872.1:0-31850 GCA_022817425.1 Gryon sp. ZL-2020 | reverse complement strand
CCAGTTAACTGATTTTTTTATTATTCCAATAAATTATGTAGAAAAAATCAAGGTTAAACATGTTTTCTGTACATTATTTGACATAATTAATATTATAAAAACTTAATTTAAAGCTATTATAACGAAACGAGCAAATTTAATTTTGAAACTTTAAAGCTAAATATCTCAAAATTACGAATTAGTCAGTTAACTTGTTTTTACTCGACGCCACAGATATAGCGAATTTAATATTCATATTTTTTGAGAAGAAGCAGCGATGACTACTAATGGGTTCAAAACCTTCATACTGCAAGGGTCAGTGCCTCGAGACAGTATCACATCGAAAGCGTCACCTTCAACACGAGACACAGTATAGCGTGCTAACTTGAAATTGACTTTGCGCGCTAGAGAATAAGGAGAATCATCAATAATCATTAGGTTCGTGGGCAATTATAAGCGCATTCGTTAAGCAAGTGCAAACGCGAGTACGAGCATAGCAAGAGTCTTATATTCGTAAACTCAATGGTGTTTACTCGCTTGTGGTTAGTTTACATTATTTTACACTTAAGTCTAAATACGAGAAACAGTATAATTTTTTTCATTTTTTTATTTAATCAATACAATGTTTATGTAAACGTATTTGCATTAAAGTATTGTTGTTCAAAATGCGCAATGACAAATTCAATACATTTTACGGGTTTGAAATTGAAACAATGTAAATAAGTATTCAAATAAGGTAAAAACCATCTGTAAATTAAGCATGTTCATTTTCATTAAAAATGTTACATAAATAATAACACAAAATGGGAATGCGCGAAATGCGTCTAATAATTTAGTACAAATGAAGTAATAATAAAACAATGTTATATTTGTCCATCAATAACAGTCTATCAATCAAAGTAAAATATCAGATGGATTTATTCGAGAATGAGGTGGGATATTTTGAGAATTTGTTCTTCTAGATGTTAAAATTACAGCATTGCTTTGACTTCTCTTTGTCTCATCGTATTATTACATGAAAAAAGTATAAAACAAAGAAGTGGGGGTAAAAAGAAAATTGATAGTCGACGTTGTGACGAGAGATCATTTATAACTCAGAACACAGTGTGATTAGAAGTATGAAACAACTGCGGAACGCAGCCCTTGTATTCCCCTCGTCACCATCATACGGAATGTTTTAGCCAGTAGTCAGTAAAACCATTATAACGATTCGAATCTCGACCCGGTCGCTTGTTATTAATATCGAGTAACGAGATGGCATCCTGGAATTCTTTATTAACGATTCTTACCATAGATTTTAATCGTACAAAAAATTGAACTTAATGTAGTCAATGAACAATTGTATTAATTAAATAGGCCGTCTGTGAAAACTCTGATAACTTGATGTTTCATGACATAAAAAATAAATAAAGCAATCTGCAATGTATTCGGTATAATATTTTAGTAATTAAACAAATTTTTTCTTTTGGAAATATCCAAAATTTTGCAAATATGAATTGCAGAATCGTTATTGATCGCGAATGAAAGTTTTAATTTTTGTATTGATATTGTACAGGAAAACGACTCTTATATGTAAAGGCGTCGATATAAACAAGCTTGACGGATCGTGAGAATTTCTGGCAAGCGATACCTCCTGAAGAGAAAGGAGTGTCCTGCAGCGTACAAACATACAAGTACGCGATAAGATTTCTCTCTGCCGCGCCTCGCTATGCGCTAAACATTGCGTGAGTAATATTAATTCTTGCTTTATCGGTGATACTATATGAATACTCTACAATTACGGGATGAGTTATTCGTTGGATGACATTTAAATTCTGTGTTCTTCTTGAGAAGTTAATTAGGCTCATAAAGTTTAAATACAATAATAAATTTCCGCAAAATCCTTTCACGTATTTTTCCATGATAACAAGAGCACTACACTATCTGTAAATACTTGATTCTCTTTCGTTCTCACACATTCTCTTCCTTCTGAAGAATTTGTGATTTCTTATTTGTGAGTTCATTCAAAAGAGTATAAAATTTGTAAGAAAAAAATATCAGTAGAAAAAGAAGAAGAAAAAGAAGTCGAAGCGTTAAATTTTCATCGTCGCAAGATTGTGTAACACTAATGCCAAGGCTTCAAACTTTCACATGCTCGCGCGTGAATCATCCCGTGTGTTCATCCGTGATTAGCCTTGGTTTTACACCACACAGTTCACATGGTCAGCATGATGATGTAGCATCTCAAGAGCACGTCGATCCAACGAGAGGTGCACGGGTCACATTCCTGTGAGCATTATTTCCTCGGCCGTTCGAAGCCCCGACAAAAGGCAACTTCTTTCCAAAGAAGAACCTGTCCCCTTTCTTCGAGATTGGTTCCTCCGCGCGCCCTCCACCATCAGCCGTCCTCATTAATAGTATTCACCAGGATAGAATTCTTGCGCACATCGTTATACCGTGACGATTTCCAGGAAAGCCATAAACTTAAGGCAATGATACAAGAGACTGTAACAACAACAAAAACTAACATATTCACTTCCAATTGAACGAAGACGATGCCGCGACTACGACATCTATCTTTATTCGTGACGATAAGAAACGACGAAGAATCTGTCGCTCGACGCGCGACGGAGGTGGAAGGTATACGAGGGGTACACCTACACCAGACAGTATCAACGACTGAGCGACGGGGGGTCGCGTGATTTGTGGCCGCCCCGAGAAGTCACACAGCGGCTGATATATTTTACGGGCGGTCGTTTCTCCACCTCCACTTTCCTTCTGTTCCTCTACGTCGCTTTTAGTTTAACTTGAGAAGAAAACGACGGTGAGCAACATAGGAGAAGGAATAGAAGGGAGGGTTCAAGGGGACACAGGATGGGACAGCACAACATTGTGCTATATACATAGCTGGTCAGCTGCCTTTACATGCGACTACATCGTATTTACATGAGAAAGGAGTCACCTTTTCTTGCTCTCCTGGTTGCCTCGTCAGGCACCATGAATGCATACTGCTTCGACTTTCCTCTCACCGAGAAAGCGTCCCTCCAAGACCCCAGTGTAAACATGGTTTATCATTATCGCCGGGAGAGCCTATAATTCAGCACATCTTTCCGCCTCCACTGCGCAACCGTTTTCTACTCTTAACACTTGTTCCGGATCGTTTTCAACAATAAACATATTATGCTGTGCATTGCCCACTGTCTTAATAAGATCCAAGATAAAATGTGACGTTTGATCGATCGCATTCATTTAATTAAATCAAATCAAATCGATAGCATCTCAATAACTTCTCAACTCTATCAGTCATCTCAAACTCTAATAGGCTCTTTCTTATTATTCTGCTTCTGATTTTTGATAAAAATTTTATTGAACCAGATGTAAAAAAAGATAACTTTGGATACCGATCATCTTCTCCCTCCCACGACGTGCGAGTTAAAGAAAAGACATTTGCTTCTGGGTTCGGTTGTGCGCATTCAGCGATAACGAGGATATGGTGTCAGAAAGACAGGTTAGACGCTGTAGGGGTCTGTTCTGGGGTAGAAGCGTAGCGGACAAAAAAGAGAAAGAGAAGAAAAATAAAAGAATCTCAGAAACATAATAAGGAAAGCGTAAAAATAAAACGCCAGCAGGACTATGGTGTGTACACCGAAGAGTTGAGTTTAATACATACATACACACACGAGTTTGGCTCGCAGAAACCAAAGCATGTGCATCTTATACGCCAGCACTTGAGCAGTCTGCACGGTATTTTTTAATGCTTTTATGCCCACCGCGGAGAGAAGCTATCGGGGATCTCGCGTCGTAAGTCTGGAACTTTATGTTTGCGCGGCTAACCTTTTTCTTCGCCATCACCCTAACTTACGATCCTTTCGTACGTTCGCTCACATTGCCTCGCTCGCTTACTTGAGACGTTCACGTCGCCTCGATCGCTTGGGTATACCGTTCGGAACTTCTATCTGACCCGTGTATGTTAGTCTTATCTGCCGCGCCGGTCTCCGCTAACAAAATTTCCCGCCGCGGAATAAATTCCTGACCGTCACGAAAATTACGACTTGACCACCGGCTCAACCTCTTCTGGCTTCGCCACGCCGACATGCCAAAGAAGTCCGCTGTTTATTCCTTTCGCATTTATGATGATGTCTTTTTCACGTATTTTACTTACATTCAACCCTTTGCGGTCTCAACTAAATGTTTGTTTTTAATTTTTTAGTGGAATTACACTTTTATAAACACTCTCTTAACACTTGTATTAATATCAAAATTTACATTCAAGATGTAGTGTTATGATATCACATTAGAATAGAATGTACAATTATAACATCTTATATTATCCATCATTATATGGAATAATCTTGTTATGACTCAAGAAACTCACCCTTAAGCATAGATTCTAATGCACACATAACAAGTATGTGGTTAACCACAACCACAATCAGTAGATTTATTTTAATTCCATACAAGGAAATAATTCAACCTCACCATATTATTGATTACATTAGCGAGTTGCAATTGTACATAATACTTTTTTTCAAACAAACTTAATAAAAACATAGAAAGTACTGAAAGAATAAAAATAAGGTTAAAATTAAGTATTGAAGTTAACTATAAATGCGACTTTTTCGTTAACTTCCACATTAATTACAGAAACGTGTTGCAATAAACATCACGATACTCGCGTACCCGGAATCCAAGGGCTAAGGGCAATTGCACGCCCCGTCGTGTGACTAATTGACTTCGTGCAACATCGTAGATACAATTCTCTAATTATTCCACCAAACCGATTTCCATCGGTGAATCGACTTTGCAAAGTAATTGTGAAAATATGTGAAAATTTCAATCGATATTACCTCTGTGACAATACAAAAGACTTTAGATTCTGATTCAAGAAACACACGAAAATGGACACAAAATGTAATTCACAGTAAAATTCGGGCTTGCATGACTTGTGTTTCCGAGTAATCGTAACTAGCTTTCGGTAGGTAGAGGGTCGTAGGTGGATCCACGTGGTGCCTTCCCACGTCAAAGTGATGGACAGCCGAGTCTGACGGACGGATGTTCTAGCAACCGGACAGACAGACGAACGAGCTGAGACCGGTAGCTTGTGTTTTATTCAAATATATCCGACGAACGAACAATTACTGAAACAGCGCGCTTGTGCACGCACCGCGTGCACAAAACGAGTAGAGTACGACGCGTCACAGGATGCAGTGAAAGACTGCAGGTTAATTCGATTGTGATGGATAATTACCTTCAAATGAGACTGGCAAAACAAGTGACACGAAATCACCCATGCGAATCCAAGATTCACTTTACAAAATTCAATGACCAGTGGTTTAGATATACTGAAAAAGACAGGGAGACCAAAGTGTTTCCAGGATGAGAATAATTCACACTTTCAAAGCCGTTAAATGGATTCAAGCAGGAAAGCTCATACAATTCAAATTAATATAAACTAACTTTTCTACAAGATCTGAATTAATACACTTCAAAAGCAAATGTATCATTTTGAGACATTTTTTATTATAGATGCGGAGAACGTCTTAAAATTGAATAAATGAGACATCTCTGATGTCTCAATCGTCAAAAAAGTCTCAAAATGAGACACAAAAACAATTATCTTTTAATGTGGTTATTTATTAATTTTTTGAGAGTACTTACATGTAGAAAAATAGTTTTAAAAAAGGAATGAAGCCATTTAATTGCAAAAAAATTACTTAGTTTACTTAGATTAATAAAAGTATATTATTATTTGCAATTTGTTCAATTAAGACAAAATAAATTCGCTGTTTTTATTGTTTGGTAATAGCATAGTAGTATAAAATACCTTTCAGAAGTTAGCAGACCTTTTCAAGTAAGATACGTTTTTCTTTGTTGTAATGAAGAAAGAGGTCTAATTATGTACGGAATGACGACAGTGAAGAAAACACGAAACTTACGTTGACCCAACGTTACTTGCTCGCGCAATTTTAAATGAAACGGTGACGTCTTTAAATCAACGTTTTTATCCCATTCTCTCTCAATTCTTCGTTTTTCCGCATCTCCCTTACACCTCGATATTCGCAATAATCGTTTCTCTTTCGCTTCACTTTTGCGCGCCAAAGTCGAGGTAGAAAGTTGTGATATTACTGGCGGGGCTTTTTCGCTGGCGCACGTAATTTAGGTACCAGGAAATTGGTTTTCTCGACAATGAAATAGAAGAATGCGATGCGATGGCTGCGTAGACAAGAAACGGGGAATAAAAAAAGGAAGGAAATAGAGAGAAACCTATCATGTCACTGTTATTTTTCTCTCTCGTTTTTCGATTCCCTTTTTCTTTTTTTCGATCATGAAAAATTTGTTTCACGATGCATGAATGGAAATGCATATTAGCGCATATTCAACTCGAGAGAATTAATTCTTTCCTGAGCTTATTGTACGCAACCAACTTGAAAGACTCAAGTGTCCAGCTGTCGGGATTTGCGATGTGACTCGCTCGCGGCCACATATAAGCTAATGTTGCCTAATTTCGTACGCTGCAGATATGTAAAAATGAAGGGAAAAAAGAAAGGAAGAAAAAAATTACATCTGAATAGAACTGCACTGACGATAATTGAAATCGTGAAAATGACTTAAATTGCGTGGTAACAGAGGAAATCATTTGAGGAATGGTATGGACAAAATCGTAATATGAATTTGTGTATATATTCATCTAGAAAGAGTAGCACGAAATTTTAGTAGTCGCTATATTGCATGAAATGTACGCGAAGTAAAGAAATAAAATCGATGTAATTTATATGAGGATTTTATTACCGTGCAGACGTACAAGCGTTCGTATCATTTCTCTCTTATATCTGATTGGCGTACACCTTTAAGCAATCAACTATTTGTTTGTTTGTCTTTATTCGTACATGGCTATTTGCTGTGCATTTTTTTTATATTATAATTTCTGCACGAAGGAAAAGAAATTTAAATACATAGACGGACGAGTGCTGCGTGCGATAAATGTTTCACTGCATTTGAGATGGAATGTCGAAGGACGCGATATCCTCTGCTTGTCGTGGAACCTGATATGACCTATAAGAATACCTAACGCACTTTGTGGCGATTGCAACAACGTAATTTTCATTTACGAAAAAAATCGACACATTTATCTTAATGTACCTTTCGTTCAACTTGTCAATTACAATGAAAAACGAATTATATTGCAAAAATATATCAATAATGTTACTTGTATATTCAAATATTACAAATAATTTTAATGATATGAATTCCTAAATGATGACAAATTTTGCACAATGAACAAAATCTCTTTACTTCATCAGAGTGAGTCAGCTGTATCCCTACACTAATGGAGATTGGTGAAAAGAAAAGATTTGATACCAGAGGGTGAACGTGACATATCGTTATGTCTTTATCAACAAAGTGGAGAACGAAGAGCAAGCAACGTGTTTTGGTTGCAAACAAACGCACACAAATATTTTTGTTCATTTTTCACTCATACTAAACTAATTCCATTCCTCTTTTTTAATTCTACTTTATCACATGCAAAATTAAATAATTTTAGGTCTAATAATTATAGATCAACAACATGTTTTATTTGTTTAGTCAGAATTAAACTTTCATGCATTTTATAAAAGTCTTTAAAAAGGGACAATACAAAGAGGATTATAGTGCAATAGGTTATAACTCGTGGAAACAATATTCCAAAATTGAATGATACAATGGTTTATCACAAAATCGTACTGTGATCATTTAATCGGCCGTGCATCAAACAATCGGCATGTATAGACTGGACACATCAACTCTGCATGCTTACACGATCATCTCTTCCACACGAGACAAATAGTGCGATTCAGTCCGGTAACCATTTGATTGTCCATGTTATTATAACTGACGTTTTACATAATAATAGTACACAATCTATATATTTGTCAAAATCAGCTTATTATATATGAACTACTGATTTATAAAAACCGTACGAATGTAATAATATGCTTAACAGAAATTCACGGGAAATTTGTTGAACTTAAAATAATGACAATTTCATATTGAGAATTTAGTTAGGACGTTAGGGTGTTATTTAATTTCTTTCAGATCTTCGTTAAATTTCAATATTGGTGTATAAAGCTAACCGTTTTTGAAAGATGGAACAAAAGGGAGCCGCTTGGTCTGACTTCGTTTATCGACATTTTGATACAAAATGGCTGCTCACGACAGGGAGTCTCCGCGTAATCTCTCTCGATTCAAATTAACACACGCAGTGCCCGACGGGGGATCCTCTTGGTGTGCCACGGAGAACTTGCACGGTATGGAGAAGAGATAATATCGTCGTACATCCTTATCCTTTCTCGTCTTCCTTTTTAAGCTCACCGGTCTTAACTTTTCCTTTTGCACGTTTTTCTTGTTTTTTTTTCATCTTCACGTCGCGCAAAATACCTGCAGGTTATAAAGAACAAAACGGTAGAAACGGCCTTTTTGCTTTTATTAAATGAAGCTCTTTTTACAAACATGTTCAAAGTTCGATTTTATTGCAAGATACACATTTATGTTTACTTCTCGCGCAAAAATAATTAAATATCAATCAGTTACTTTCATTTAATTCGAATACGTCAATTCATAACAGCAAAAGCCCATTGATGAATATAAACTTTGTCCCCTAATTTTAATCCAAATATCTTCATTATCAGCATTCATTTGAAGCCGACGATTTATTTTCGCTCATATAAATTCTTTTGAGAACACTTACGTAAATAAGAACCAAGCTTATGAATCGGCAAAGAACTAAAAGAACAGAACAAAGAAAGATTAGCCAAAAAAAAGTAAATGGCGAGTAACGGAAGTGAACAAAGAATAGATCGAGAGAAGTTGACAGAAAAATAAAAAGAAAAAGAAAAAGAAGAAAGTAGTGAGCAGAACTAGAGAGGAAAATAGGGTGGAGAAAGGGAGGCTCGGTTTGCCGAGTGATGCGAGAAGCGCCTCTGCTGGGGTTATATGGAAATGTTGGTCAAATATATCATTCCGGCTTGACAGTGCAATTCTCTTATCTGCCTCGCGCCGCCTGCCGCTACCCCATACCCAGCATCCCAGACTCCGGTAGAATAAGGGGGTATGGGGTGAATCGCGGGGTGAAAAGGGGGCTGAAGCTCCCGATAGAGGATCTGCAAACACGCTGCTGCTCCTGCCGCCACCACCGCTGCTACCGGTGAACCCCTCCTCCAGTGCTTTCTCATCCTCCATTTACCCCGCAGCAGACTCTGGTCCTCCTCCATCCAAACTACGGGTCCCAACGGATGACGAACTGCCCTGCAAAATGGAGCAGAATACACGACTCCGAAAATACGTGAATTGAAATGCCGCTCCATACTTTTTTAATTTCTTGTTCATTTTCTGTTATTACTTTTTTTTCATTTGACTAATAATCTTACAAGTTTATTAGTTATTCGTTGTAGAACATTGTATTAACATGAATAGTTAAACAATGATGATTAATAAGTATTAACAATTAAAATCAGACACTTAGTTTGATGAAAATTATTGTTTACCGAGATACAATTATTTCAGACGACAAATAATTTTCCTCAGCTTGTAGTATGATGATAAATGTGTTTGCACGAAACACATTGCTGATCGTTTGCAAGTGTTGTCTACCACCCTTCGACTAAACAACATAAATTTTACGAAATCTACTTTTAATATCAAATCTAAGCAATCTATGTTTCTAATATAAACAAAAGATTTTTTTAAGTTAACTTTGAAGAAAGGGACGTGGTAATTCGTTTATTCAATGCTTAAAGTTATTTAAGTAGTTCATGTTATTAATATTTCTTTAAATGCAAAAAGTGTTAATATGTTTTGCGTTAACGTTGAATCTCCAAGAATTTCGGAGCCATTGTATTGATTTTACTTTGGTATATGAAGAAAGAAAACAGTGTATTAGTTCGCGGTCCAGACTCGTACGCGTATGGGGAGACGTTCAATATCGTCCTATGATGCAATCTTTGAAAGGAGAGTCGCGTCATTACACCGTGGTGATGGTTTACGGTCCATTTCCAAAACTCCTGCACTTTCCTTCTTCATCTTTCGCTCAATTCAACTTATGCTTGTGCCTTCTTTTCTCATTTTTCCTGTCTAAATAAATAAACTGGAAATACCTTTAAAAAGACTTAATATTCCTAACCAACAGAGTCTGACAAAAATCTTTGTCACCCTACTTGACTTTTTGATCTACATAATTCTGATCAGATTACTTATTGGAATTGGAGAAAAATGAATCGATTAAGTAACTCGATTACATTTATTTTAACGAAGACATATTGTTCAACGATAAGTATAGATATGATAGTAATCCAGTGATGATAATGGTTCAATTTGTCGTTATCTACAAGTTCAAGGCCGTGGCAGTATATTTGATAAATCCATGAACTGTTAATGTGGCAAACAATGTAACATTTTGCAGTGAATAGATAGGACGCTGCGTCTATGACATCCGGCTCGTAAACGCAGTAGTGGGCCTCGGCTGCAGCCGCGGCACACCAGGGTTTATTATCAGGGTCGGGTTCCCAATTAAGCGGCAGCAGCTGTGAAAATTAATGGAGCACGGCTTTTAAGATGTAATTGGGCACATTCATAACTCCTAGGAAGTAGAGAAAGAAAATATAACCACTGTAAAAAAGATTGCTTTTGCTACTAAAGTTTTTTCCTATTGACATTGCAGAAAATGCCTAAAATATGTAATCAAATTACATATTGTAAAATTTTAATTTATGTTAATAATTATTCAAAGTAAAAAAATGGGAATTTTCAACATGATTATTTATAGAAAATACGCTACTGTTGGTTAAACAGAATTTTTTTCGGTAGCATTGATGCGGCTAAAGGCGAAATAAACCCTCGTCAGACGTTCATAAAGATTTCGTAAATTTTCTCCACAGGTGTGCCATCCACGCCCAGTCAAACTTACGTTTATTTACTTTGAAATTGTTTTGATACTGCCTGCTCCTTCGACATTTTCGCAAAGGCTCAGCAACATTTGTATCCCTTACACGAATAATAATTTGTATTCTAATTAAATGGAAACTATTATTTTCTCGGCATGAACAATTATGTTATCGAAAATCCCTTTTACTACACCGTTCTTATACGAAAGTATGATTATAACGTTACGAATTCAAAGCTTATATGAAATAAATAAATAATAATAAGACAAATACAACGTCAATTTCAAATAGCGGAGATCGCATCTGGAATTTAAAACGATAAATAACTCAAGTTACTGAATCACCGGACAGAGGGTACATCGTTGCGTGGCTCTCAAGGGAATGTGGACCATCACTGGCAAGAGGATGGATCCTCCAATGCGGTTCCGTTCATCCCATCTCCAAGTCTGCCGTAATTGTTCTGGCTATCATTAGCTGGGATTATCTCGCCCTGGTATCATGCGGTATACTCTCGCTAGCCCTTTGGACGTGTCTTGTGTACTTTAGGATTTGCGATGCGGATAAGAAGAAAGAACGTGAGAGAGAAGCCAACATACTCGCATTATTCATACTCATTTACCTAAAATCTATTGATATTTCTTTAAAAATAATAATGGCAACAATAAAAACATCTTAAAAGTTCTTTTTTTTTTCAAGTTATTTGTTGAGATAAATAATATTGGAAAAAAGGACAGCTATTGTATGTAAGACAACAATATTTCAATGTAGTTTAATTTCTAATATTGTTTTGTTGGACATACAAAATACAACAATAACAATATATTCTTTCAAGTTAAGTATTATATGTGATTATTTGCACATACATAATACTTAATTTGAACATTAAAATAGCATTATGAAAAAGTATCCATTATCGATATATTTTGGCCATTACTTAACCCTTAAGCGTGACGGTGAAACAGCGTTTATATTGCGAGGCCCATCCATTCCATCCCTTGCTTCGCTCTATTAGCAAAGTGTGATGGAGTTTTGTAAGCGCGATTACACCCGAATGAGTATTATCCCTCCTCAGTCTCTGGAGAACTAGAGGGGCGTGCAACCCTTTCGTCGAATCACCCCTTGCTTACACGACACGCACGCCTTACGTGCTGAAAACACGCAAGTTGTCACACTGACGTCTGTAGTTAAGTTTAAGAAGTCAGAAATTATGTATTAACTACTTCTTATTAACGTTTCATGTGAAATCGATCAAGCGAAATAGTTTGTCAAATGGCATGTCGTAAAATTTCTTATCAATTTATAGTTTAATAGTAATAAATAACAAGCCATTTTGCTAAGCAAATTTATATGTAGCAGTAAGATTTGGCGATAGTCAAATAAAGTTTTATTATTATATTTCTTCACATATTTTGACTTCCAGTAACCTTACTTTCCGACTAGAATCTATTTATAAAAATACAATATATATAATATATATTTCATTTGCATTTATATTTATCTCTATAACATTAGTTGCAGGTCAAATCGAAAAATTCGGAAGCAGGATAGAACAAAATGTGATAGCATTATTTAGAGACAATCTGTCGCGCATAGAAACGATCGTAAAATAACCAATAAACACTGGGGTATAGCTCGTGTATGTTCGGGGTTGGCGATACTCGGCCAATTTTGTCAGATTTCGGAAAATCGTTCTTACGTATATATGAAACGACGTTTGGAAAGGAGAATGGAATCGAAAAGCATGAAACGTCAAATGAAGAATTCCCGAGTTTCATCTTCTCATGCTGCCAAAACATAAAGAAGCACAGAGCTTTTTTTATTTTTGAAAAATAAAAACAGTATAAATATCACGAAATAAAAGCTTGTCATGTTTATATGTTACATGCTTGTATACGTATATATTGTTAGATATTAAAGGAGAACAGTATTGCAACAAAAATAGAAAATGACCAATCTCTCCGAATCGCCTCAATGGGATTTTCCATATCCGGTTATAGAGTAGTCCCCTATTAACTTTCTACGTGCTGCAACAGCTTAATGGTCTTCTTCGTGCCAAGATAATGAAAATTACAAATAGTTGAACATGCGTGCTATGCGTACGATATCTTTGTTCAGAATCATCGTTCGTATTATCCCACAGAAACAAGTTATATTTATTTTGGTATTAATTTTTCCCAGTTATGTACGATGAAACTTGCCCAATATTTCATTTTTATTTTCCTTCCCTGTTTCTAGATTACAAAGAACAGCGTATTCTAATATTAAGTTGATTATGAGAATTTCGTAGTCACATACACTAAAGAGCTCTCTATCTTTACCTCTCTCGCTCTCTCGCTCTCTCTCTTTCTCTCTCTTTCAGTAGCACTTGGAACTATGTGTAACAATGTACTTTCATTTCTCTCAAAATCGAGCTTGTACCATGGCGGCGGCAGCAACAGTAACACCGCGCACAACAAGGGTATATGTTGCACGCGGACGGGTATCCACCGAAATTAGTTTTCATGATAATCATCTCACAGTATTGTATTTATACCGTGTTGTAGTGTTCGAGGAGGGCGATTCACCGGTTCACGTGCAAGCTCAAGCTAAAATATAAATGCGGATTAATCCAAAGTTACGAAGTACGGTTCGATAAGGAAGGTAATTTTCGTCCTCGATCTCGTGAAAGCCTGATGGACGAGTCTGTATTCGCAGCCGAGTCTGCGAATGCTTTACTTCTAAAATACTTTCGATAAGTCTAACCACCTAATCCTTCATGACCGTGCCCAATGGCGAACGATAACTTTTATTTCGTAAATTTGAACTTCGATTTCAGCGCAAATGCGAATGAAAATGACTTCGATTTCAATTTAAATGAACAGATAAACTTGAATAGAGTACGGACATTTATTTTACAATAAATGATCATTTCGGTGATTATGAAAATACATATTAGCTGCAAACCTTAAAATTTCTTACGTATAAGTTTTATAAAAAATAATAATGAAGCATTTAATTTTATATTTGTTTCAATTTAGAAAAAAATATAAACAAATATTAAATTAAATATTAAAAAATATACAATACCATTGTAATGTATTTTTCCATTGTGCTATTTTGTATTCATAAATTCTTTAAATCCTGATCGTGTTCTCAGTATACTAAGCGTTGATTAATGTTGCCGAACAAATTGTCTAGAAAAATATGTCGTACCCTCGATCTTTACGGACGATACACCCGTTATCTCTTTGAGTATCGCTCCCTTACACTTCCCTACGTGGAAGCGCGAAATGAGTACAACACCCTTAAAATAGCTTCGCATATATGTACAGCCGCGTGCACGCACTGTCATATATAAATTATTTAGATGATATCCTATAATCCAATTTCCTTTGACTTCACTATCAACAGTCAACGTTACCCGTTCGGTTAATTATTCTTACATTTGAGCCATTTATCTATTTTAATCCATCGTGTGCTACGTCATTAATTGAAATCATTAATCAAAATAGCTTAACATAAAAATAAATTTAAGAAAGTATTGTATCATAACTTATGGAGAAACGTCATTTAGAATGACCGCTAGCCCACTGAATGGCCCTAAAGTGTGTTATTTTCCATTTTTCGCTCGTGAAATCTTTTCTTTAACGTTTCTCGTCACAGGCATCTTTTTATGCTTTTTTCCAGCCTATGTAACATGCTTTTTCTTATTTCCGCGTGATCGCGTAACGCATTGCTACCCTCGTGAGGAAACGGAAGTTTTCGAGTATAACCGGAAAAAAGCATGAAGCTGCCAAGAACTTATCACGGAAATTAGAATTCTTCACAACTTTTTTTATTCATTCAATAGATAAATAATTGTACACGAACTTGTATAATAGACATTTACACAAAATATTTCCGAATGACAAAAAAGAAAGTACGATGTATTAACAATTTTACATAGCTCAGCATTACATTAACATATCTTTTTAAGACGCCTTGAAAGTATTGACTCATACTTACCTGCGCACCACCTACTTACTGCAAATGTTGCATAAAGAGCACATTTTATTGCAATCGGATTCAAATTCCATGCACGCTAAAGAGTGTAAGCTTTGACCAAGGGAACGGGGAAAACAAGAGTGCAAGAAGCGAACAAAATGGGAGACACGAAATTCAGGAAAGGAAACTCGGTACGTGAACAAAATTCCAGCAAAACACGTATTTCTCCTGTAAACGCCATCATACCCTGAGGAATTTGAATAAATTTCGAGATTTCTTTTTTGATATTACAGAATATTATTTGTACAACAAGATATAAAATAATATACTGTCATTCCCCTGTTTCGTACTGTTTTGGTAATATCCAGTTTGTGTGCTCGCGCTCTCTCCTCCCGCATATTCATTTCGTGCATTTTAAATTGGCTGTAACCGTACCTTGCAGTCGAGAATTAATTGTTGTGATATTGTTATACCGTGCAGCATCGTAATGTTTTGTTTATTTAAATTAGGATATCCGTTTCTACAGTGTCAGAGATGTCGATAGTACCAGGACAAGTGGACGAACAAAATCCAACCCAACTGCACAAGAAAAATGTTCAGCTTGAGATCAGTAAGATGAACGACAAACCGGTGTGACTGCAGTTGTGGTAATTTGTAAGTCGCAGGTGGGAAGTGCCAAGATGCGAGATATAGAAGATTTAGAGGCGGAGGTTTCAGCGTTAGTAGTGTATACTTTATGACCTAGAGATGTGATTAAGCGACGATGAAGAGGAACCTCCATGCATCCAAATGAATTAATATATTTCGCTTAAAAAGATAAAACGATGACATCGTTGACACTGTCTCAAAACAATTCTGGATTTACTTGATTCGCTTTATCTATCGCTGTGGATTAGAATAAATATAATTACCAGGTCGTTTTTCATTACACCTTACGCATATTATAAGCACAACTGGTGCATTAAGCCAACTGACATCATTACTTTCATTTAGCATTCAAATGCTAAGAGATATCATGTTTACTATAGATTATTATTTTAAACAAATATTATTTGTTTGAAAAATTAAGAAAAATTATTTTCTCTTTATATTATAGATTTTTTGAAAATAATAAAGTATATTGTTTGTTAAACGGATTCTAAAACTATAAGACGAAATAAAATTAGCAAAATCATTTCTGGAAATAAAATTATTATGTACTTCTACACGCAAATATAAATGGCTTATCTGTTTTTCAAAATAAAAATGTACTCAAGTGAATCAGTCAATCCGAATATATTTTTAAATATAAAACGGAAAGTGAAACTTTTCTTTATATTTAAAAGAAGATACATCCAAAACATAGAAAAAGATTAGAAAGTAATGATGTGAATATCGACATACTTTTTGTTCCACTTTTAGTGATATATCATTTTATAAATGTCGTTAGAGGGTTGGCGCCCAACATGGAGCTTTGCTGAAAGTATCGCGCCAGCGGTTGAAGGGAAACATAAGCTTGCGACGTACAGTGGGTGGCACTTCATAATGTTGTCAGCAGTTATTGTAAGTGTGTATCTCTCTCTCTCTCTCGCTCTCTCTCTCTCGCGTTATATATATATACATGGCGTAGAGTTTAAGAGAGCGTTACAAGCTGACGCTTCCATCGAAACTGCCAACGCCTAGTGTGTAAAAGGGCATCGATGAAGGTGTGTATCAACCCCTCGACCTAGGTTTCGAGATGAGTCTGACCCCGACGAGCAGAGGTGGCCGATGACAATCGACTGCTACAGGCGACAGCTGTGAGACCAATAACTTGCTGCGAATGAAGTTCTCCCAACCCTCGCCGAGGGTTCTCCAGGCACCAGTAACACGGCGCGTTCAAGTCCATAACGTGACAGCACCAATTCAACCAATTGGCTCAAGTCTACAATAATGTCGAGCGCTTGTGCAGGACACCCACGCCGATCTTACAGTGCTAATATGTGACCCGAGAACTTATTGAACAATCGCGACATCTGGTGGTCAATGATTATGCGCCATTTGTTGCGATACACGTCTGTCGGTTTTTTCTTTTTAATTACCGCAGTAGGCAATATTGCTGTAATTAACGCGCAAGGTTTTGTCGCGCGTCTTTTGCTGTAAACGCATATGCGAACTTGTTACTGGCACAGCCAATGTATGTACCAATCGTAATTTCTACATAGCTATTCGTCATGCCACATGTGTCTCTCACTTACCTAGAGCACGTGCTACATTAATTGCATCATATTAACCAGTTCGTGTGTCTTCCGCTGACAACTCAATGTATTTTTTCATTTGTATTGCTTTATCTGCGATTTTAATAAAATATGTAAATGAGAAAAATGTTTAAATAAAGTTGGTACAATATTCCATAATCAGCATGTTTCTAGATTACATATACCAATACGGGATTTGAATTATATGCTGCAATTATCATTAAAAACATTTTTTCATCATAGTACACACAGAAAGCGTACACAATTCGTGGATTAAAACACGTTAAATAACATCAAAAGGATAACTGTGTGAATTGAATATGCACAGACATGTTATGCGTGTCAACAGCGCAATTCAACACGCGACTTGTCACTGATAGCTACTATCGTTCCAACACTCTACGTTTCATCGTCCCGCTCCCGTTAGTCGTTTCAGTATTCTATATCCACATTCCTATATAGCAGCTGTACGCCACCTAGATAGGCCGATGACTCGAGTGCATTTAATATAATGCACAGTGAATGTTATTTTTCAGAAAATTTAAAAAAATTTATATAATTGTTTTACAGGTATAGTCAATAAATTTTAAGCCAGCAGGCGATAATAACACAGAGCGTTCAGCGTTAGGCATGTGATGTTCATGGCGCTTCAAAGAATAAGTGAGAACCTCGCGCAAAATCAAAGTACTAGTCTACAACAGTTTTATTTACCAAATAAAAATGTTTTCACCTCTGCTTTCACTTTTATATTTTTGTATTTTTTACTTTATTAACTATGATATCGTGTCAACGATTCATCTCGTTTCAGAGACGAAAAAAGGACGACTTCAACGATTTATATATTGGTAATTTGCATTTTTTAACTTGTTATTTCATCGAGCGTGTTTTCTAATGGCGGGTCATTACGAGCAATCTCCTTTCTCGCAGCCGCAACCCTTCGCATTAGCAATGCTGGTAGTGCTCGGTATAGTGAAATTAATTACTGATAGTATTGCGCGAGTTCTCTCTCAGTGAATGTTTCTCTCACACGCACCAACGGTGTCTATGCACGATGCCCCTTGCCCATCTCTTACGCCTGTGCCTGTGTTTGAGACAGTAATGACGTTTTGATGCGAAAGGCCTCGTACAACGTGTATTGACTGCAGTTAACTAATGGAAGCTCTCTGATAATTGCGAATGGTCGCAATGGAGAGTAAATGTTACCAAGCGTAATAATCATCGTTACTGAGGTTTACTGTGGAAAGCATCCGGTTGAAAGGACCGAGTCGCTAATCGAGTCCGCGTTGTCGTGGATTAAATTTCATTAGACAATTTAAATGAAATCATACGCGATTTGTTATAAAAGTATATATTACAAAATAAAGTTAATATCGTTCATTATATGGCTAAGTCACCGAGATTGCACTCGGGAAGCGCGTGTTCCAGTTCCATTATCAGTTATGCCAACAAAAGTTTTCATGGTTTTTGTGGTACAAAATAAAGATGAATACCGGATAAAAAAGGTAAACCCTTCGACTCACAAAGGGAGGAGGATCTCCGTATAAGTAAGAGGATCTCCGTATAAGAGTAACCAAAAAATAAGTGACATATATTTCGCATCAAAGTTTCTAATTGTTTCATCAAAATTAAGTTTTAATAATTCATCGGTTCATAAAATTTAAAACGTAACAATATAGTTCTAAAAAATTTACTTTTCATTAGAAGTATCGCTGCCAATTACGTTAGATTTTTTGATAAGAAACTGAAATGTCAACGTAAGCGAAATAGTAAAAACTGGAAGAAAGCCTTTATTTTCTTTTCTTTTTCTATTTTCGTCTTCGTGCTCATCTCATCCCTGTTTCACTTTGGTGGTGAGCCATTGTTCAAGCGATATTTCACCGATGGGGTGGCGGCCAGAGTGCGAGTCAGCTGGCTGTGACATGCCGCCTATACCGTCAAAGGGGAATCGGAGCCGCTTACAGAAGCGTCAAGGGTTGGTAAAGACGTCCTTGCGGCCTCCACGTTCTCATTGCATGCAGGGGTGTTCGTTTATCTAAAGCTATACGTAGACTTCGATTTCCCAACATACTGTAACAGCAATAATTTTTTAATTATACAATTTTATCTAAAAAATATTTATTTTAAAATTCTTAAATAACTTTAAATTTGAATATTTTTAACAATTGAAAAAGGTACTATGCATAAGTAAATTAGGAAATTGTTCAATATTATAAATTTAATTTTATTTACTTTAATATGCAAATCAAAACGGAAACTTGCATTACAATATGAAATTCAATTAAAAAGTAAACTAAATGCCGAAACAGGGTAATTTGCAAAAGCAAGTGCGATAATAGCGTGCGCCACTGGAGTCTGTACGAACGCGCTTACCAGTTTAGTAATTATTATTCATAAGACTCCCCCAGGAGAAGCGGCCAGGCGTGAGACTCTGCAAGAAAGACGAGCCGCAAAATGTAAGTCGGGAATAAGGGGGGAAGGAGGGTCTTTGCAATCGCGTACGCCTTTTACTCGTGCTCTTCTGGACAAGGAAAACCGAATTCCAGAGATGGGCACGGATGGCTGGGGCTGCAGCTCGAGTCAGTCGAGCAGAAACCCAATCACTTCCGGCGTCTGCGCCCATTAGGACGCCGCGACGCTGACGTCGGCTGACGTACGATTCCTTCCTGACTCTCTCCCCTTGTGCTCCCACCCCTTCATCTCAACCATGATAACCCTCGCCGCTTTCTGACTCTCATCCGCCTTCCACCAGCCATCATGCTCATTCGTGCTCAACAAAGCTAGAAACGTAACCACAAATCTATTGTTTGCCAAATGGGCCGCTTAAAAAGTTTGCCATAACAATGTTAATATTGTAAAGATCATAATAGATGTTAAAAAAATGATCAAAATAACAAGTATGGATGATGGGCCTATAATAGATATGTTATTATTTATGAATATCTGAATTTTCCATTCAATGTTTCGATACAAGTAATTTTGCTTGTTAGGAAAATAAAACTATGAATATTCTTATGCGAAGAATATTTTCTCTCGATTGAGAATAAAATGTTTTAATGCTAATGTAATAATATGTTAATATGACAGGAAGATTATACAAACAGCAAATATATTTATATAATATGCTATTGTGCAATTATGCAATAAATATATTAAATACAATGATTATTATATTAATTATTTAATCAAATAACAATACCTTTTTAATAAAAGTTGAAATCAATAAAAAATATTTGTAGCAATAATGATAAAAACATGATAACACTAAGTTATTAATAAATGCAATTTATTATATATAATAAAATGTATAAGAAACGAAAAAGTTCAATATCAATTATAAAATATATTATACATATTACCGTCACACCAACGACATGTATTTTGTTGGAATGGGTCGTAATTTGCATGACAGCGTTTTCTTTTGTTCCGATAACCTAACTCCGGGATAGGTTTAAATGATAGTTTTGCCAAAGAACGCATATTTTTTTCAAAGTCGCTGAGGTTTGATATACTGATTCTTAAAAAGGCACGAGTTTTTTTGGCTAAACTTTCATGTAACCCTAACCGGGAGTTAAGTTAATCGAAAAAAACATAATATTAATTTCAACAAACGTTGGGAAAAAAACATCACGCAACAGATAGCGCACTTAAGACTTATTGTGAAAATCCGTATAAGACGAAATCCTGAATTGAACAGTAGGTGTTGTTTCGTAGTAACTCTACTGATATGCATCCATCACGGACGAAAATATAAAATAAAATTTCATATTTTAAATATATGCCATATTACCGCAATTTATATATAAATTATATATATTTGTATATCCCGTACGGAAAAAAAATATAAGTCAAAATATATAACTTTTGGTCACTAAAATATATTTTTTTATATGTAAATATATTTTCTTCCGTTAGTGATATTTCGATCTATATAAAATATATATTTTTAGTTTTATATAAAAAATATATAAAATAATATAAAAATTATATATAAAATATATAATTCATATATTAATTGTGACAATATTGTATATATTTAGAATAGAAAATTATATTGTATATTTTCGTTCGTCAGGGATGACTTAAAATCTTCGTTAGATTGCACAATTTTAAAGGTATCATAAATTAATTTATAATCCAATTAATAGCTTTAAAAAGATATTATTCTTACGGTTAATATATTATTTATGAGAGTGCTGCTTATTTATTATTTAGAAAATGGTTGACGAACATAGATCTCAAGAATTTCGCAAGTGAAAAGAAAAAGAAAACATGGGGGAAAATATTAATCGAGAATTTAATGAACTATCAAGGAAAACAAATGATAATGATAAACGATGTACATTTGTACAAACCTAACTTATTAAGGTTTATAAAGATATAATTTTATAAATTGTTTTATATAATATGTACGCATTATTAAAATAAAATAATTATTTTATTCTATGTTTCAGGTTTATTAACGCTAGACGTCGAATTGTTCAACCAATGATTGATCAGAGCAATAGAGCTGGTAAGTCTATGCCAGTATCATACATTATTTTTTACACAAATTCAATACAACACAAAAGAAAACAATACAACAGTACACTTGATAATATATACCTTCGGTTATTTCACAAGTTCAATGCAAAGTGTTTTTTTTTTATGTATTTTTGTAATAACATTATATTATACATTATTTTTAAATAATATCCACGAAATATTTGATCGATTTGTGTGGAAACAGACATCGTAGAGCAAAGAGTGTAGAAGTAAAAGTAACGGTCTCATATGCCCGTAATCTGCACGAACGTCACCTTTACGAGGCGGAAATCACTTCGTTTGCAGTAAAAGGTGACAACAACGTGCTGGTTGTATAGTAAGTTGCTCCTTACTGAAGATATCGAGGGTTCGTAGTACCGAGTTAGTTGTATAACGTCCCGGATAACGTCTGGATAACCCTCGGATAACAGCTGGATAATTGGTAGAGGTGATCAGATCGAGTTTTACGATCCAGCATCATCCAACTGCTTCTTCGATGACACTTTGTTTTTGTTTTACTTTTTTCTTTATTATTTCTAATATTTTGAATGTTTGCCTATTTCGTTGAAAAACTTCAAGTCATTTTACATTATTATTCTAAATTTTATATTATAATAATTTATCAACAAAATCATAATATCTTTCTGTTTTTAGATAGGCATTTATTTTAGATTAATTGTATGAATATTTCGATTGAAAACTTGCTTCTGTGGCACTATTATTAGCAATTGTTCATTACTTATTAATAAGAAATATCACATCTTATAACAATAAGAAAAAAGAGTATATAGATAAACTCGACAGAAAAGACAAAGTTACTTGCGTGAATATAAGAAAAAACACCATTGAGCACGGCAAAGTGGAAACTCATGTTCATCAGATTATCATCATGAAATCAATCCCAATCAAGATATTTTCTTTTTACCTTGGCTGCGTATTTACTCGTCTACTCTTTTTCACTGACCTTGCAAGCTTGAATGTAAATACATATATATATAAATATATAAATTGCATGGAATACATCCTGAAATTGAATGCAATGTAATAAACTATAGTGCAAAAAAATAATCCTTTGGAAAAAGCACTTTATATTCATAGCTGCCACTGATGCTGCATCTGCATAACGAATGAAAATAACGATTGGCGGATCGGATCGACAAACTCATTGCGGACTGCAGGGCATTATCGAGCGCTGAAGTAAGAATCGTTCGACGGGTCATATTATACGTGACGCTACACAATGCGTACAGTGTTACTCGTAATAACAGCATCCTGCGGGCACAAAGTCGATGCCGAGCAAAGCAATACTCGTAATGAAAGTATGATTGATGGCACACTCGACCAGGCATCATTACGGAGACTACGACAAGGTGTGCTTATTCGGGAAAAAAAACCACACTCATTTCGACATTGGCTTAAATTTAGGTTCATATATTACCACTTATAATTGATATATAAAAGTTAACTAAAGGATATAATTTTAAAAATTTAGCATAGGAAAGGAATCTGATCTAAAAACACATTATTCCCGTAAAAATAAATGCTTTTCAGTTGTTATTACAAAATCGTTGTGCAAGTAGACATCCATAGCTTTATGGTACTTCAGAGAAACACTGTTACATTTTTACTGCCTCGTTCCGGAAACGTAGTTTGCTGAGGTCATTCAAACTGTGTTACCATAACAAACATCGTAACATTGTATCAATAGTTATACTGTAAGATTTCGTTACCAATAATCAAATTCTCTTTAAAATCATTGAGCTTTAATGATTTTTTTAAATACATGAAAAAAGTTTAATAAAAATTACTAAGAAGTAACAGTAATCGTGGTGTATCCTGAGACTGTAACAAAATAGTATTTCTCTAGAAAGTAACAATAGCTTGAACTGTGTCAAGTTTATTAACTTTTCGATATATGTCCGATGATAAACCATTTCTCAAGATTTGCTATAATCTTAAATCTTAATAAACATCGCTCATGTTCAATGTTCGACGTCTCTTCTGACACATGAGTAGTGAAATATAGATGTCTATGAGCATACATCTTTTACTTACAGTAGCGCTTTTGCGTATGAATATTTTATTCTTGGCAAAGACAGCGTGTCTTTTTGTCGATGTCATAATTGTCAGCTTTGCTTACTGTGCTCGTTGTGCATTCTTCGAATAGCCAAGGGTTAACTTCAAACCATTCACTCATAAAGTTCACAGTTCATAGCATATTCTTTTTTTATATTTCGAATAAAATTTGATTGATTTATAACTGTTAGCGCATTGTTTGGCAAAAAATTTTTACTGAAATTAATTAATTTACTAGAAGAATTAATTTTCTTAATATTCGTTATCGAGTAAAAATAATATAACTTGATATAATATAACATTTTCGAAAACTTAATATCTATACAACAGTCAATAAGTGGCGGATTTTATACTACTCCAACTCATCATCGCGCTCAATTGCCCTAAAAGCACAAAAAGTCATCGTAACGAAAAGCTACTGTGGTCCCCATGGACGGCAGAATATGAGTGTTAGAGAAAGGAAACAGAAAAGATCCAGTCTCGAAAGAGCAGTTTGAGATCAATTCCCCAGTGACTTAAACTGGCAAGACAACGCCTTTGTCCAGCTTAAAGTGACTAAACTTAACGGACATAAGGAATAAATAGTTAGAAGGGAAAACATTCTTCGCAATTTCTTCCAATTTCGAAATACCCGACATTCATTTCATTTAGTCCATGAAGACGTTACAGCTTCTGCGTTATAGTCAAAGACTTCTTTTTTCCAATATTCGAAAATGAAGATACATGACGACATTAAAGACTGATTACTTGATCTTTATCTACATTATACTTTACTTTTTTAATTTGCAGCTAATATAATTTGACTCTAATACTGTTTTAGAGGAACGAAAATTGTTTAGCATTGTAAAAAAATAATTGACGAAAAATATAAATATCGTTTAATAATTTACAAATATAAACAAAATTATTAAACTAATAAACTTAACAGTTTGAATTTTCTAATAAAATCTATCAAATCAAAACGCTTTATAACAAAAATTCTAATCTGGGTTGACGACTAATTCTAAAATTATCGTGGGAGGAAAAAAAGTAACTGGAGTAATCGGAGAGTGTCTCAAGGCAAGATGGGCACAGAAAATCGCCATTACAAATTGACAAGCTTGATTGATGGCGTAGGACGAAGGGAATTGTGAAAAAAGCGAGGGGTGAACAAGAACGAAGAAGGGAGCCCAGGAAAGTAGATAGCACTCCGCAAAAGCGGCATATCTCTAGCGCGCAGAAAGGGACGGATCACGTTATCGAAGCGAAGCTCTCAGCGAGTGCGTGACGAATGGTCCGCGTCTACTAGATTCGATGGGGTCCAACTCGACCACTCGGAATATTCGATGAAAACGACCCTTTTTCGAGAATAGCAGGAATTTCTTATATAGTTGGAAGCGCAGTTCAACTGTGTGCCCGATCTTTAACGTCACCATAAAAGACGCCTGCAAACAGGCAACGCTTTCCTGCGACACTCAACTTTGTTGCAGCCTACTGGCGCGTTCAATTTACTAAAGTCTTTTTTACTCGTTTAAACTTGGAGTATTCGGCTTTTATACATCTTCCTTTTAATATTTAATAATATTTTAAAGACTAAATATAAACATAGTAACATCACAGTAATCTGTTAATTTATTACCGTGAAATTTTAAATAATTTTATCCAAATAAGTTTAGTTATTAATAAGTTAATAACTATGAGCTATAATAAATAAAATTTATTTGATGACCTTTTTGGATACCAAAGAATGAGAAGAAAACTTGAATGGCCTTTCCTTATGAAGTGCTCTTTTCTCCTTGCTACACAAAAATGGCGATAGCCCATCATCACGTATACGTGATATAGAGTTACTTAAAGCACCAATCCCCCGCGCATTATGACTGCCAACATTTGAAAGGTAGTTCTAAGAGAGGGCCACAGCCTCTAGCATAGTCCTTATACGACGTAGATCATACGTTAATTGAAATGGGGTGCAAGCAAGCTAGTTATCGAATACAAACGACCAATTTATAGAAAGCTTATTATTTGGTCCACATCTTGTAATAAAAAGGATGTGATTCGTTAAGAAGAATTTCTAAGGAAACATTTTTTCAAGATGCGATTTTATTAAAATACGTGCATTTATATTTTATTTAATTTAATATAAATACGTATAAATAACATGGGTGTATTTATTTGGTTGGCAAGACAAATCTACTGTCATATTCTTTCTTAAAAATTCTGAATTGATTTTGATAATGCTGACTTTTAAACATACTTTGAGAATCGCAGGTTTTTGATCTTAATCATGTAAATGAGAAGGAGTCACATTACGTAAGTAGTATATAAATTGGTGAGCAGGATTATTTCGGACACGGAAATGGAGTTTGATTCAGTCACTATCGGTTTAAAAAGATAAGAATATTAAAGTCTAAACTAACTCTTCAGTGAGGAACATATCTTCTTACGTGAAATGACGTCTATTTTTCATCTCTACAGGTTGCCATTTTAAAGGAAATATTTTTATATATTATTCTTATATTGATATTTTAATTTGATAAATTTTATTTTTATAATAACAAAAAACCTGTAGCAATTTTTTTAATTAGTAATCGCGTGTATCTCAAAAATACTTTAGCTTCCTTTATATTGATTATTCTACATATTCCGTTCATAGAGATTTGATTCTCATCGTTACCATTTAGATTTTTCATGTTCCAAATCGCGTCTACCATATCAAACCTTCCTCTCATTCAACTGACCGGTGGTTTCACGTTCGAGGGTGGACCTATCTTATCGGTCGAGCATAATGGCTTGCTCTATCTCATCTGGGAAACTAGATGACCGTTGCCCTTTAGACCACTTTTGCCATCGGGGTAGCTACTATAATGGCAACCAAGAAAGCTTTAGCAAGTAAGATACGATATATATTACCTTGACGGTGAAAAAATACTCAATTTATAATTTTATACACACAGAAAATCACTGTATTTGAAACATAAATGTGATACTCAGAAATTTAACAAAACAAATTATGTTTTGTCGTTGAATACATAAGCTTTTTATCAAAGTAATAAATAAAAAAAACGAAGAATAGATTTACAATTTACTTATTACAATTTACAATGAACATTTTTTCACATCTAGACTAAATTAATAATTCGCATACGTACACCTTTAGCAGAAATAAAATTTATGTGCTTTTCGTATAGAAGGAAACACGCGAAAACTCGTAGCCTCTTTAAAAAGTACGTTAAAATATGTTAGGAAAAAATTAAATTTGTTAACTGTGTTTATGAACAACATTCATTTAAAACAGACAAGGATTTATAAACTACATAACAAGATTACAAATAAAGACACAAATAAAAATAAAGGAAAACTAAAATTGAAAAGGGTGATGAAAGGTGGAATAAATTGTACTTGAAGTTCAATTGAATGTGCAGAATAAAATGAGAATTTAAATTCTACAAAATAAGATATCTCAATTTACGTTTTAACATCACCCTTCTTACGATGTCCGTGAATGCAACGACATCCGAAATGTTGCTGAAAAGCAGGATCAGAGCCTGGACTTTAGAAGGGAAGTTGCTTGCTGGAGACAGCGAAAGAAAAATAGCGGAAGTCATCGACCTCTAAGGGACCATATATCACTAGGCTGCTACCACCGGGGATGAAACCGGGTAAAAATATATTTGTGTACATATATACGCGAACACAGAAGCAATATACATAGGTGAAGTGGAATGAGTAAAAGGGACTACGCTAGAGTAGAGGATGAAAGAAAAAACAAAAAAATGAATTAAAAATAAGGAAAAATCTTCTTTCCTCGACATATTTAAATAGATTGATTTTAATTTCCTGCGTTTCTTTTATTATCAGTATATGTAGAAAAATATTATTAAAAGTATAAAAATTAGAACTTGATTTTGTAATTGTAAATATGTATAGCAGATAGACAATGCTTTCATAATTGTAAAAAAGGCATTTCAAGAATTATTTTTGCTAAGAATTTACCTCTTGTTGAAACACAAGTTATCTAATGGGGTTGAGAATTTCGCGCACGGTACTACATTTCATCATTCCTACGACAAATTCCCGATGGTAGCATCAATTCTTGTTTTTCTATCTCTCTCATTCTCTCTCTCATTCTCGCTCCTCTCTCTCTCGTTCTCTCTCTCTTTCTCTCGTTTTACTGTTTATACTAGGTTGAGTTTATCTTAAATAAGACCCTGTTGGGGCTTAACCTAAGCATCCCTCGCGGGGGGCAACATTTCTGATTGATTAAAGTCGCGCAATTACATCCCGCCTTACATCGCTGGTAGACCTTTCGAGAAGACTCCTGCGGTTTTGACGAACACGCTAATATTCCTGCGGATACTCAGGAGAACAATATTACATTCAAGATTACGGCACATGCATCTTTATTATCCTCGAATGATTAATAAAATATTCACGAAATTTCGTAAATCACGATTAGAGTTAAGAAAGAGTACATAATAGTTAATTAATATTTAATACGTTTCGAGTTAGACATTTTATTTTTGAAAAAGTAACCCAAAAAAGATACAATTAAGATTTTTGTTTATGTTGATTGCATTTTTCCTTCTTTTAAAATAAACCAACAGATAGATGTATAGAAACATGACGGGAGACGCGCTACAGGCGGGCGGATGAATTATTAGATCCGGCGTTTCCTGTATTGCGTCGCGGATGACCAATAGTTTCATCGAGGGATTGTTGAAGGTTCCGGAGCACATTTCCGGTTTCCGCTCGACGAAACGTCTAGTCTCTATATCCCCTTCTTGCCAACCCTATTGGCCCATCTCGACAAACTCTCGGAATCCAGTACAGATCCTTGCGGAACAAGGAGAAAATACAGATGAGGGTTCGGGAAGCTTCTGTATCCGTCGGAATTATGACACAGCCTGTATCAGCATCATCTGACTACAAATATATCAAAATATTTCCTGTTAAAAACAAATTCAACCTGAAAACATAATCATATACTATTTTACAAATGGATATCTTTAAAATAAAAAAACCTGTAGACATAATTAGCTTTTTAGATGTAACCACAAAGAAAGAATGTGCCATGTCAGTAAATGGTGTATATATAATATGCAATTTTGTAAATTTATGTTTTCAAATTACACAGCATAATTCGAAGGAATGAATTATTTTATATATGACATTACATATATATACATTCGATTATTTTGTCATATCTAGCTAATTGGCATAAACATGACATGGAAAACAGAATAGCGAGAGCAAATGAACTATTACTAATATTACAAATGCATGTAGATGCAACAGAATTTCGCCAGAAAATGAACTTTAGTTCAGAAACACAGTGAAACAAAACTCCGTTAAATTGTTACTTGTACCAGTCATATCTATCACACCGCGCGTAACGGTTGCGCACTGTCCTTTGTCGTTCTCTCTTAGATGCCAGTGGTTTTCAAGCTCCACAGAGACTGCAAGCTGAACGATGTAGATGGCGTTTCCCAGAAACTCGGCTTCCCTTGCTCCAGTTGAGCTGCACATCGTTCTTTCCTCATTGTTCGGAAACTCCGTATAAACTTTACTAACAAACATTCGGTGTACGTGTCGTTGGCAAACAACTTCGGTTAACGCAGGATTTCCACGTAAACTCCAAAGCATCCTCCGCTTCGACGACCTCAGCAAACCTTGCCGACCTCTCACCACCTTGAGTCGCATCCAGCCAGGCCACAAACCATAAGTTACTACTAATGTCGTTCTCGTGTTACGCTCTCAAGTCGAGACTAAAGTCGAGCAGGAGATTTTGAGCTCGTCACAAAAATCTAATTAAAATTCAGCAAACAAAAGCAGACGTCTTTGTACACTTGCGCTGCCAAGTACTTTGCATCAACAATATCGATAATTTCATTTACAAAAAGCTATGAATAATACTGATAAATCAATGCTAATGTTTTTCTTTTTTCGATTTTTCGAAATTTCATCTACTAATGATTGCTGTTCACGTCGTCATGCGTTCGTAAAATCACCCTCCGTCACATCAACGGAATACTTTCTCGCAGCTTAGCGCGCGGCAATTAAAGGGCCGGCTTGTTTTCCCCTTCTAAATAAATTACGACAAACGCACCATGGGCCACACATAGGGTCCCATAGCGAACAGGATTTATTTGGACCTAAACCGCTTTTATTGCATTACACGCCACGACTTTTTCCAATCGCTTGCCATAGTACGCTTGCCATTATCACTTGCATAATTAATCGACCTTCTCAGACTTGTTGTATTTAACGCTGTGATAAAATTTTCATATCAAAAATTTTCTTTTTTCTCATTTACAAACGATATAATATACAGGGTGTTACAAATGTAATGTACAATGTAACACCCTGTATATATATATATATATATATCAAGATGCACTTAAAAATAAATAATAAAATTACTGTTAAACACAGTATTATGACAGACAGCTTTTCTTCCAAACCCCTATAACTTTCATGTGAAAGTATAATATTTATCTTAAATATCATCTTCATCGTTGCAGTTACTGATTCTCACGAGTTAATTTTTGAATTTTTACGAACGACCGGCCATTTTAACTTGTTTTTTCTTTCATCAGTTTCTCGATTTGATTCCGTCTTGTTTCTCGACTCTTAGCGATTCCTTAATTTCCCATATTGTGGTCTGCAAGCTATCTGAGACTCCCTGCTGTGCTATAGCGCGGGTTAATCGCACTACAAGCGCATCCCTCGTTAGTGGGATATCGCTAGAGTGGCTATAATACGAGACTACATTCCACACTGATGCTTGAGACAACGATATACTGCGTCGGATATGCGGCTGCCGTTTCTGCCGCTGTTACCAGTATCCATGCTTACCAGCGTTTCAAATAATCTTGCAACAGTTTCAACTGAGAAAACACTTTGGCAATAATTATGATTTACGAACGAGTTGGAGAGAGAAAAAAAAATCACCGGCGCAAATTCACTCGCATAAAGTTCATGATTTAATGAAGTTTTTATTTTATGAAACTGAAAATAAGTTTCTCTGATTAATCCTTATTCATATATGGAAATTAATCAAAAACAAATTACAAAAAAAAAACTTAATCACTTTAAAGGTATTTCCCTATCAGAACAAAGCCGTCAATTTCATTAAATGCGTTTCCAGCAGTAGTTGAGTTTGTGTACCATTCAGAACCGTACTATACCATTCGTTGAAGCGAAGGGAATCTTGTAATCAGAGTCTTCTGATTTATTACTGCAATATACATTAAGATACTGATGTTAAAACTTAGGGGAAAATACTGCAGGAGAGAGTTGTACCCACGTGTCTTTATACATACATGCACATGTGGACCGAAAATCTCATCTTACTGCGTATAGTTTACGAAATTGAAATCTTACTTTACATGCTGCAACCGAAGGTATATTATCAAATATAATTTTTTATCACACACATCCGAGAATTGCATATTTTAAATTTCGTAAAATAATCTAAAGGAGTAAGTACCATTCGTTTTGATATAAAATTAAAAAAAAGGTGGTAAATTGCCTATGTATTTATGATAAAAATTATCTCACAATACACATACGCAAAATCGATAATTCTTAAGATATATGAATCTCATTAGATTTATGTATCTTAAATTTGGAATTATCAGTTATTCATCATAGATGCATAACAACTTATAACACTTCACATTGCCAGTTGCTTTTCTATTTGGCACACCGTTTGGGTTTTAAAGTAATAATTATTACTTTATACTAGAAACTGTGATGTTTATGATTCCGGTATATTACGGAATAGGACATTACGTTTTGAGAACAAGAAATGCGCGAATGGTGTATCGAATAGACAACGGGCTATTACAATCCCGGCTTGCCCGGGGTAGAACAGAGGTCTAACCCTAGTAACGTGCAGTGTTTCCACCATTGTCTGCAGGACCAAGTTATAGTCCTGATCCAACGATGGGTTACATGATGGACGGACAAGCGGCTGGCATGATGCATCGACCGCCCGGTGACCCAGGCTTCCACAATCAGTACCACTATCCTCCAGAATACTACGGTCACCATTTATAAAGGTAATTATTTACATCGATCATTTTCTTTAATGTTATTCTTTACTTTAATCTTACCTTTATGAACTTGTAATCAGAGTTATACTGAGAGAAACGCTGACTCATTTGGTAAAACTAAAAAACAATAAATTCTTTTAAATTAACCATTAAGGTTTCTG
>JABFPJ010000871.1:0-31888 GCA_022817425.1 Gryon sp. ZL-2020 | reverse complement strand
AATATTATTTTAATAATAAATAATTTTTCACTCTTTTAATAAGTTAAAATTCACTTTTTCTAAATAAGTTATTTTTCTGACTTTTTCAATAAGTGAATATTCACTCTAAATAAGTGAAATTTCACTTATTTAAATTTAGAGAGTAATAACCAGGTAAGTGATATATCACTTACCTGGTTATTACCGGAAACCGCAGATATGGCAATTATATGGGTACTATATGGTCAATATATGTGGCAATATAGTGACAATATATAAACAATATATGGAGAATATATTTATTTTGAATTACAAGAGGTCATTTTAATCAATCAATTATAATAAAAATTATTCTTCTTTGAATTCGTTATCGTTAATTTTACTCATGATTTAATACAAATTAAGCAATTTTATTTTTAAACAACAAACTACTAATAAAACGAGGATAATCTTTGATCTCATTTTAATCAGCAGACTCATTTGTTTATTGTAATTTTAAAGTGTGAAATCAAATGTTATGAAATTTAGATGTTAAACAATCGAATTAACTATTAATAATTTATTTATTCTTGTATTATCATTATTTTAATTATTATTATTATTATTATTGTTATTATTATTAAAAATCGATCAATTATACATTCAATTATCATAATTATCGCTCAATTTATCAATTATGAACTTACCTCTAAACTCGTCTCATTGTCACTATCGTCACCTTCAGTGCCATTCAATGGCACAACTTGCGATAAGCTAATTTCATGCACATCCTGCGTAATAGTTGCGTTCGTCGCATTTTCTCCAGGAACTGCATGGATTTCGTGCTTTTGTGAAATCACCTAAAATGACAAATTTATGTTCAATGTTCAACTTTCGAAAATAATGCAATAAGTTATACAAACTCTTCTTACCAAATTTGGAGCGTTTACAGGATAAATGTACAAATTCTTTTTCACGACAATTTCTTGCGACGTGCCGTTGCTATCAGCTGGGGATTCAAATGCGTTATCTAAAGCGTCAGTTCCGTTTTCTGCATTCCCAAACTCGTCCAGCAACGATTGCATATCGCTTATGTTGCTATTTAAGCCGCTTAAAAAAGTGACCTGACTTCCTAATATCATGCAAAGGCATAGTTGGAACTGCAATGTGTTTAGCAAAAATGAAGAAAGAAACCCGTATATGAGAAAAAAGTATATATCAAAATTTATGTCAAAACATATAATTTTTTGTCGCTAAAATATATTTCAAAAAATATTTTCAGATATATTTGTTTATATGTAAATATATTTTTACTTATATTTTTACAAATATATTTTAGAAATATATTTTGTAATAAATTTTTTTTCGTTGGAAGATTATTGTAATTTTTGAAATATATAAATGTTTTAGAACTTACTTTTGTCGGAGTCAAAAACATGATTGAAGAAATTGTTTAATTTATAATGTGTTTTTTATATATTTTTTGTAATTTAATTCTGTAAAATTGTTTGAATAATAAATAAATCAAAGTCTGTCGAAGGAACCAAAACGTCTGACAGTAATAACGGTTTGTCCATGTTTATATCCGATGAGAACTAATTAACAGCAAGTTGCTAAAAGAAGTGTCTATAACGGACTTGAAATTAAAACGAAGTACGAGACGCAGTATATTAAAAATACACTCTTGTCGTTGGCTTAATTAATTATTTTTTCATTTTAACGAAGGATGTAATTAAAAGAATGTAATTATGTTTCATTACTTGAAATTATAGATTTATTGAAAAATATATTATATTTTTTAATTAATTATTTAATAAATTATAAATTTATTAAAATTATTGTAATTTAAAAATTTAGAATGTAAAAATTAGTACATCGTATAGTAAACAATTTTACATAATAGATATATTTTTATCACGTGATTTAATAAAAAATATAATATAATATAACATAACAATTTGTAATATATCATATTATATTTTTTATATGATTTTATGATATTTTTTACATTGATGTCGAGTTTTCCTCAGATTCATAAATGGTACAGTAATTATTATGACTAAAAACATAGTAATTTTTACTAGACTTTTATTTAGCGTGTAGAAATGTAATATCGTACATTTTCTTTTTGATAAATAAAATTATGTAAACGATAAATTTTTCGGTTTATTTGGACAGCTGATTAAATCGTGCCATATTTTGTATTAAACTATCTATGATTCACTTCATTAAAAGATTTCGATAATTTTTGGAAATAATTTTTATCATGAAAAATAACGATAAAATGTTTAAGGGAACGTACAACTAAACCCAACAAAAATGCTGATTTTTGATTAGCAGAGTTTCAATTGTATTAGTGATTGTTTGGAAGTGAAAAATAATGGCTCGTTAATCTTAAGTATTCAAATTTAATTAACTGCTTTGGAGGATAGTACAATGAATTGTTTAAATGAAATTTACATTCAAATACAGTTAATAATTGTTGTTTTTTCATTTTTAAAAATATCTTGCAAATAATGAACATTATTATAAATTGCGTTGAATTATTCAAGAACGATATGAAGTTATTATTCTTAACTATTTATTCTAGTCATAGTATTGAATTAACTTGATAATCAGTTTTGTTTTCAACCTTGTTTTATTCAAACTTAAGGTTTTTGCGGTTTAATATTATATTTCGAAAATAAATTTTGATATCATTTTAATTAAAATATATAAATTTTATTATATAATATAATATATTTTATTATATTATATAATATAAAATATATTACTTTGCTTGTCAATTAACAAGAAAAAAGGATTTAAGAAAATAATCCGTTTTTCAGATGTATAAAAATTATAAAAGCGATTATTGATGGTGAATTAATAAATTGTTAATTAATATTTCAATTGTTTTTAAATATATCATTAAGTTAATACAATTCAGCTGTAATGAGTTAAAATATGTGTGAATTCAAATAAGCGACTTTAACGATAAAATCAATTATCTGATAAAGGAAGACTTGATTCTCGAGTGTCGGTTCAATGCTTATAACGGTACATCTGTATTTCAGTGTTCTTCTCTGCATCGCGTTAATGAACAAACACAATCTCAAGATCTCGCTTCTCTAATTTTTAATCAAATTTAAACAATTTAATCATGTACTTTTGATATTCTACAATTTATTTCTAAAGTAACAAATAGACATTTTATTATTTATATTTAGCAAATATTTGTTTAAACAAAATCATTTTCAGTTAATCATGTTGGTTACAAAATCGCGATTTTTTATTCTAGTGTTTTTAGTCATACAGTTAATCATCGTTCAATATGGCAAGTATAACTTGTTTATTAAGATTTTATTGTTTAAACAATTTATTTTTCTTTCAAAGTATTTTACTTGTTTTTCTATTTTTTAATTATTATATGATTCAATTAATTAATTTTTATGTATTTATTTTTTTATTTATATATATATATTTATTTATATATTTATTTATATTTATATAAACTTTCACTTTCAGTTCAAAGCCGATCGTTAACTCACTGCACCATCAACATTCGCCAAGATCTGAATGACTTTGCGCCACTTTTGCTCAATTCATCGGCCTTTAAATTTGTCTATCCGAGAAGTGGTGAAGACAGTTTGCAGCTCAGAGAAGGTGAATCTCTGGACATTTTTTGTCCCGGAAAACACAATCGCCTAAATGTCACAAAAAGCACAGAAAAACATGCCCAAATTACATGTCGCGATGGCCAATTTTCACTCTCGATTGAGAGGAACAAAAAGTTGCCAATCCAGGAAATTAAATGCATCGATCATCCGCAGTCTTTTGTGAACAAGAATTATTTCGATGGGAATATCAACTTTCCTGCTTGCATGGGACAAATGTACGCAGTTGGGTTTTCAGTACCGGATGGATCATTTTTAAAAACCTTTGAAGTTTGTTTGAATGATAAAATGCAGAATCCATTTATCGCTTATTCCGATGTTTATCCGATTTTGAATGGCCAACAGAAGCGAACGAAAAAAAATATGTGGTTTAAGACCACTTTCTTGAATGGTCAAATTGCCAAGGCTTACACCAAATTTGAACAGAAAAATACTTTTAAGAAAATCTTTGGACAGAATTTGTCGGATAAATATATAACACGTAAGACAATGAGTTACTTTAATAATTAAAAAAATGTTCTTTAAATTTAAATGATAAAATTAAATATTTAAATTAATTTCTGAGACAACATTTATATAAATAAATATATAACGTAATTATAAAATAAGTCACTTTAATCATAAAAAAAATTTCTGCAATGTTAAATGAAACAAATAAAATAATTAAATTAATTTCTTGCTAATTTTGTCATTTATTTCCAGCATCAATTTATCTTCAGAGAGGACACTTGGCCGCGCGAGCGGACTTTTTCTACCAATCGCAACAAGTTTCATCGTATTATTATTTAAACGTCGTTCCAATGTGGTCTGTGATAAACGGCGGAAATTGGGCCCTTTTGGAAGGCGCAGTAAGACAATTATCCTCAAAACGAGGTCAAACTTTGCAAGTTTGGACCGGAAGTTTCGGAATACTTGAGCTGGAGAACGAATCGCAAAAATCGCTGCCGATTTATCTTCTGCGTGGATCGTCAGTTCCGGTTCCCAAGTACTTGTTTAAGATAGTTTACGAAGGTGCGACGAATCAGGCGGTCGTTTTCGTTATGGTGAATAATCCATTTTTGCGCATTTTAACGAAGGATGATATTCTTTGCAATGAAGTGACGCATAAAATTACGTGGGTCAAGTGGAAGTTGAGCAATACGACTGAAGGATTGTCTTATGCTTGTACTTATGATGATTTTCAGAATATTTATGATGTTATACCCAGTTTGAATGTGGCTGGTTTGTTAACTGGAGTGTAAAGACATTGTATTATGTATTATATAACATTTAGTTATATTTGTAAATAAAGATTTTTTAGGTTTTAATAAATAAATGTTATTTTGTCAATTTAATTCTTAACAAAATGTAAAATATATTGCAAATATATTAAGATATATTAAAAATATATTTGTATAAAAAATATTCGGAATACAAAACATATATTCAGAATAAATTAACAATATATGTAAATTGAAATTTAACATTGTTCATTTCAATTTACTCCATTTTTTCATTTAAATTTTCAAATTTCGCGCCTTTTTCGGTATAATGTTAACAGCTCCACGCGGCATATTATTCAAGTTAAGCTGTTAAGCTGTCAACATTGTCAACAAGTATTTTACGTTTTGAGCAGTGAGTGAAATAACCAAAAAGTATACTGTTTAGAGTTTGAATTTTATCTTACATTTTTATATAAATCAGTCAAGAAAATTGAATCACAATGGAAGAAACTATAAATACACGTAGAAAAGTATTGAATCATGTGATTTGTAGTATTTTAACCGAAGTGGGTTTTGATTCCTGTGAAAAAGCAGCGCTCGAAACATTAACTGAAATGTTACAATCATGTAAGTTTAATTGAAATAAAGCATCATTTAATCGTTTATTTTAAAAAAGTTAATTATTAAGTAAATTATTTTTACAATAAGATAAGAAAAATTAATTTAAATATTCGAATTAATTATGAATAAAGTTTCGTATTTTAGGTTATATTTACGCAGTTTTTTTTACTGTAATTCGATATTTATTTAACTTTTATATAATTAATGTTTACGTTTTTTAATTAATACTTGAGAAATATTTTGTGTTGAATTTGTTTATTAATTATAATTAGTCTTAAGATTATTATGTATTATTATAATACAATATTAAACAATAATAAATTGGTTTATTTTTAGTTATCGTTGAAATTGGAGAATCATCGAGGAACTACTGTGAATTAGCAGGTAGAACTGAAATAATGATAGGAGACGTTATTTTGGCTTTGATCAACGACGGTTTTTCACTAGAAAACTTGCAGAATTATGCAATGCGAGCGAATCGAACTGTTTTACCGCCACTGCAACAACAAACGCAAACGAAGCAATTAAATATACTGCAAGCTGGAGTTAAACAAAGTCATCCGCCTCATATTCCAAATCATCTGCCACCCTTGCCAGATCCACATGCTTACATAAGAACACCGGTAAAATTGTTAAAACTTAAAAAAAGTAGTAATTAAACTATTCGAAAAAAATTGTAAAATAACATATTTTTATATTTTAGACTCATAAACAACCAGTCACTGAATACGAAGCCATTCGAGAAAAAGCTGCAACTCAAAAACGAGACATAGAAAGAGCTTTGACTAGGTTTATTGCAAAAACTGGAGAGACACATAGTTTATTTCTTACTGAAGATAATAGCATATTTCCTCGTAAGATACAAATTATTTTATAAAATATGGATTTATTATTATATCATTAATGTTTTGCATTTGTAATTAATATTTGGTATTTTATTGTAGTAATTGGCTGCAAACCGCAGTTTCCAAGTTACCTTGCCGCACTTTTGCCACAGGACCAAATATTCGAGCCTGATCCGGAATTTGAGTTCGAAATGAGTCCAGTGAAAAAGAAAAAAGAAAGCAAGGCTGAAAGCAATGGCGATGGTATTTTTGCAATTGTTTATATTTTATATTTAAATGTTTGCAATCTTTGAAAGTATCATCATAAATAAAATGGTTCATTTATTGCAGATAGTAAAAATGAGCAAGGAAATAATGAACAAAACGGAGAAACGACAACACAGCAAGATATTATTGACAATCCATATCTACGTCCTGGTAAAATGCCAAAAGTAAAAGCGGAGAAAGGAAATGGATAATGTTTTATGCATTTGTTTTCTTTCATTTCAGATACTTTAAATCAATAAATCATCTTCTCTTATGAGTACTTCAACATTCTCAATTGTGTTCGATTAATACTTACTTGGAATTTCAATTCAAAATTACGCATAATTTGTTTTCTTTGCTATTTTCGTTACAAATAATATGCCGCAATCGAAAAAGGTGAAATGTATGATTCGTAGTATTATGGTTAATTATACAAATTATTTATTATATACGTAAGGATTTTTGTATTTTGAGTTAAAATTTAAAAATACAACTTGTATATATATATGTATATTTTTTGTATATATAAAGAACAGTTATTTCTTTATATAATAATGAAAATACATATAAAATAATCAATAAATTATTGATTTATTAAAAAAAATTATATATGAAAATAATATCTTTATTACACCTAATACAAAAATTATATCCTTAAGTAAATCTATAAAATTCCATTTTATCACAAAATTTAATTAATTTAACAGTATTACAAGTACTGAAGATATAAGGTGAAGTCCATTCTATTTTCAATCTGAAACAAATGCAATCTAATAAGAAATAAAATGTGAATTTAAAAATATTCAAAAATCAAATAGAAAAGCAAATATAACTTATAAAAAAATACAAATCTTGTATCATATTGTACTTACTTTTTACAAATCGAAAAATATGTCTCTCAATCAATCCAAGTTAATTAGTTGGAATGCTCTTATGGAAAAAAGCTCTCTTAATATTTTCGGGGGAAATGATTATTTTCCACCATCTTACATTACAAGGGCTTGATAATAAATGGAATATGCCGTAGTCCTGTGTAATAGGTATTATTTAATTGATTTTTAGCTGTATTACAACATATCTATCTAAATTAGTTTACAATTTGAATTTTGTTTCATTTCTCGAACTCTTGTAAACAACAAATACAAAATTAAGTTCAACAAACATTCCAGTCTACGTTGTCAGGATTATTAAACATGAATATCTCGCATCAATACATACCAAGGAAAATAAAACATGGCTTTGTTACCATAAATACAGAATGCAAATAAATACTAGTACATATAACTTATATATGTGGAAAAATAAATTCTACATATAATAATAGCTGCTTTCGTATATTTTGATTGTAGCACCATCGTACACAGGAGAAAAAGAATCAAAACGTCCTTTCCTGTTCAACAACTGTTTCTTTCGTAGCTTAAAAATTCTTATTCATAAAAATCCAATAGACAGTCGCAACATTATTATCAACTTTGAAGTCTCAACTATTGCTTAGTACCTTTTTTTTTCGAAAAACGATATTGCATATTCAACTTCGATATCTTATTGCACTTAACTGTACGTTAAAACTCGTCGGACTTGAACTTTTCAAGTCAAATATATAAAAAAAACTTGATTTGATTGATCGTTTGATTGATATCTTTTGCTAATCAGCAGCGGATGGATTGAATAAGTTTGCGGACAAAGGTGCATTTGAACTTCGACATTCAACTTTCAACATTGATATTTTATAACATTTATCTTATAACATTATTTCACTCCGTAATGATAACATACTTGAATATATAAATATATTTATATAGCAATATATTTAATATATTTAGTATAACAACATTTAAAATACTGTCCAATCTTTGCACCGATAACACGAAGCACCAACTCCTTTGCTCCAATTTGTTTAAAATTGTATAAATCTCCAAATGTAAAGATTAAAATCCTTGTCCGCAAATTTTATTAGTCACCGTTATTACAGTAAACATTAACAATTGTTCCCTAGCAAAACGAAAAATATATTGCGAATATATCTTTAATATATTCATAAATATTCATGGTATATTCTCAATATATTCATAATATATTTTCAGTATATATAAAAATATATTAAAAATACATTAAAAATGTATTAAGAATATATGTTTAGTTTTGCCAGAGTCTCGGTTATCCAAAAAGTTACAAAGTCACAAAGAACTTGTAAATCCATCGAAATGTATAATGACATTAGTTGTAAAATGTTAGAAAAAACATCTAATAATAAAACGTTGGAAAAATATGTTTCTTCGTTCATGCTTTACGGAAGAGGAAGGTTTTAGTCAATGAAATCGCTAAAACCGGAAGCACTGTTGGAATTAGTATTGGTACCACGGCTGACGGCGCACCCACCGCAATTTCATGCCCGAGGCTGTGCGAATCTTGATGCTTGCACACTCGGCCGCTCGCACCGTCTCTTTCACACTTTGCATCAAATTCTGCGCATTTCCTACCAACATGTCCGTTGCCTCTTGGTCCTCTTCTGTACCTGTTTTTGTCATTAAGAAAAGAAACAATTAGCAAACGCCTTAACAGTTAAACTCGTAACTTTAGACTAATCGTAGTAAATCATGTCAACAACGTTATTCTTGATTTAACAATACGTGTGCTATGTTAAAGTGTGGGTGATCTATAAACAGAAGATGCAAGCTAGTTTAAGAGATGTAACCAGATAATTATGAATGATGAAACTTCAATTATAATTGATTCATTGTGTTGTTACATAATTTATAACTTAAACTAAAATTAGTTTCATTGTTATTAATCATTGTTTTACTTTTAATGTATAGGTAAAAATGGATAATGGAATTTGTTATGTAGTCCATGCATCAATCGTGCAATGTTAGAAAACTACTTCCCTAGAAAAACGAAAAATATATACTTAATATATTTTTTAATATATTCTTAAAATATTTTTAATATATTCTTGATATATTCATTATATATCTAGGACATATTTTCAATATATAATATATTCTTAATATATTATATATTTAACGTTTTGCTATGGTTATAGATTGAATGAAGTAATTTCTAAATTGAAGACTTTTTTTCATGAATTATTGTCTTTGGATATAACATGTGCATTAAATGTAATATTTTGAAATTAAGGGGAACGGTTATAGCAAGCATGTACAAATGCAGCGTAAGGTTACCATATAGCATCAGCTCTTCCCAGCTGGGGAGCGTTTCTACGCACAAAGAATAATGTTTCGTTATTTATTTTATTATTTTAGCGATGAGTAATGCAAATTTAGATATAGAAGAGAAATTATTTCTGTATTAACAATTTCCGGATTGAATGATTCTCATGACTAAAGCTTTTGTATCTTTTGCAGGTGACTATACTTAATGATGATGACTCGAGTGATGAACAAGGAATGAATTTTGGTAAGCATTTTGTTTTCATTTCGTTTATTTGAAATAAATCTTTTGTCATTTGCCCCTCAATGTTTCAATGATCCATAAAAATACTTAATTATCTACTATCATCGATTTACAAATTACTTCGAAATATCAATTGTTAGTAATTGTACACTGAGTGGTTAATGATAAAAGATTGCTACTTGAATGATTCAAATGAAACAAGCCAGACAAAAATACATTAATTAATGTTATTATAATTAGAATGTATCATCATTTACATCATCATTATTATAGTTTTGTTATTACTTTAGAAATGCTTGTTAATATCGAATAAAAATGTAATTAAAGTACGAAATATTTAGAAAATAGATAATACCTTGGGCTCCTAACATCGTTGCCTTCACAGTTGACAAAATCTTCAACTGAGTTCCTATTGTGGGTATACGTTCACATACTTGGAGTAGATTCTAAAAAATTAAAATTATATTGTAAATAATGTCTTAAATTTAATTATTTCAATATTAAAATTAAATAATAATAATAAACTACGTACTGTGCGAATACGTTTGTCAGTACATTCTCTGGCCAATTCTTTAGCCAAACGTGTAACTTCCTGCGAAGCTTCGGCAATGGCTTTGGCACAAGCGATCAAATCTCGCTTATTTCCGCCTTCGCCTCGTACCAATCCGGACAATCGTCCCATAAGAACAGCCATTTTCTTAGCAGCTGCGATAATTTCGTTATCTTTGCTCGACCATTGACGAACTTCTTGATGCAATCCATGAGCTGCCATCTTTAATTAACAAGATTAATTTATTAATATATTATTTTTATTTTTGAATGATCAAATTTGATAAAATGTTTAAGTACCATAATGGGTTGATTGGGTTGAGGTGCGTGCATAAACATTTCATCTTCGTCATCGGTTTCTGGCGGAGGCGGTCTTGGCGGCGGAAGCTCTCCGCTTGGTAAGGGTGGACGTGGTGGTGCCATTTCTGTTTAACAAATCATTGAGAAATGATTAACTTGAAAAGACCACTTTTTAGCTGATTATTTATATTAGATATTGTAACTGATTATGTAAAATTAACCATGCATTGGACATAACAAAATTAAATTAACAATTTGTCATCGATGTAAAACTGCAAACAAGTTTCCTTTAGTATTAAAATCCACACATTATATTATTTTTTATATTAAATGGTATTTCATTTTATTTTTGATTATTTTTGTATTAGAAAACATCAAAAACGGAAACACTCATTAATTTATTAGTAATCAATTCCTAGCAAAACGAAAAATACATTGCGAATATATTATTTATTAATAATTCTTAATATATTTTTTAAATATTCTCAATATATTCACGATGTAATGCCAAAAAGGTAAATTTGGAACATTTTTTTAATATACTAAAATTAAAAATATATAATGAATATATTGAGAATATATCATAAATATATTAAGAAAGTATTCAAAAAATATTTCTATAGAAAAAATATATTCAGAATATATTAACAATATATTCGCAATATATTTTTCGTTTTGCTAGGGGTATTATAAACGGCAAAAAGAGCTCTTCAAAATTACGTCATTTTTAAATAAATCCTTAGGGACAAAAAAATATATTATTCATCTGGACCATCTGGAGTTAAAACTCAGCATTGTCTTATTATTTAAAAACACCTAAATTGAGTGATATAAAATAAGAAAATGTAGATGATGTAAAGCGCGAAACTATGATGAATATAATATTTTAAATTTAATGTAATTGTATGCGGTAAGCAATCATTTTAAAAAACATTGCAAAAATGTAAAATATTCCAATCAAATCGTCAATCAAAAAAAACACGATTAATTGTTGCTGATATTAAATGTTTAGGAAGCAACGTAAACATTCAAATATAATACTAAAATACACAATTCGTGCAGTTGTAAAACAAAAAAGCTCTGAGTTATGTTTTCGAAGCTTAAACTGCAATCGCCTTTTTTTGAATAAAATGCGATGAAATGTCGAGTTACCTTGAATGGGATCTGACTTTTCTAATTCATCCAGAGACGCGAGATCTTGATAGAGAAGATCAGGATTATCTCCTGACGAAAATAATAGTTAAAGCAAGCGATATGAATTTTACATGTATGATATCAAACTAACGTATTACAAACTACAAATTATTGTATGATGATTTTGAACAATTATTGGCAGTGATTGAAATAATAAATGATTATATGATAAGAAACTTGAATTTGAATTGTTTGCAAAATTAAGAAAACTGGGACTTGAATTTTGAAAACTTGACTACCTCCACGGGCCCATTTTGGCAATGGACTGAGAGATCGATGTTGCATTTTGCTTCCTGGAGTGGGGCTGACTTGCAAAATGCTCGGAGAAGGTTGATTCCGCAAAGGTTCGCCAACTTCGGGAAATCGAAGTAGACGCATGCCATTTACCAGTGTGATATTTGTGAATGATAATGATTACAATGACACAAAGTAAGGGAAAAAAAAGTAAAAAAAAAAATAGTGAATTTGTTAATTCCGAATTATGAACTGAACTTTTGTCAACAGATAATCAATATAAGATCAATTAATCATAGATAAAATATAATGCACACCATGCAGTTTATGAATAGATGCAAGTGCAAAGTACCTTTATCAGCGAAGTAATTGTATGTGTGACGCGGCACGTTTTCGTCTGTAAAAAGCCGAGCGATTGTTGTTTTATTTTAAAAATAAATTAGCCTTTTAAATTAAATCATTTTGTTTCAGAAATCAAAATTTAAGAATATCTAATTATTTCTATACAAAAGAATACTAATCTAGATTAGTATTGCTATCTAATGAAAGCATTTAATGAACTTTATTTTACTTAACTAAACTGAAATAAGTGAAAAGATAAAATTTGTTAATAAAATATGTGAAATATGTAAAATATTTATTACCATCTTGGATGTGAAGTTGAGTTAAGTTAGGTGGCGCTATTACATCTGGATCTACGACGATGGCTTTTCGTACTTGACCAACTGCATTAAGTAACTGTAAAAATAACCAAATTGCATTATTTTCAACACGAAAAAACGTTATAAAAAATGCCTTTATCAAAATAATATAAAGTGCAAAACTCTTAAAAAATTGTTATAATATTTATAGAAAAATGTACTTTAAAATTTAAATTAAAATTTTGTAATTAAAAGAACATGTTTTTTTATTTTAAGAACTCTAGAAAAAGTTGAACATTTGAAATCATTTAAAAATGAACTTACAGCTCGATTGCTTTCCCGCCATCTGGACACAGCATGGCCATCGTTTGTGTTTATGGCAACTGCCTTTGCGTCTTGCACCATCGGAGCAACGGCTAAAAAGTTCGATTTAAACATTATTCAATGTATTTACAATTTTCTTTGACATACATTTAACTCAACAATCCTTGCAACTCACAATAAGGTTTTAAATTCATTTCGACGTGTTCATTTCAACTTACTGACCCGTAAGACTGCAATCTTACAAGTGCCAATGTCGCATTCAATGATCGTCTGTTAGTTGTTATTATACTTCGAATCTTAATTATCGTACTTTAGATAATTGATCTGAGTCTTACTTATTCATTTTTATGGTCTCAAAAAATGCAACATCTGCTCTTAATTCCGAGTTCATTTCAACGTCAAACTAACTCATAATATTTCCTTTAAACAAGAAATAAATATCTTACATCGTTGTAAAACATCAGCAGCATGATTGACCCTTTGTATGAACGCCGGATCTTCGCTGTTATCGCTCTCCTGTTTAGCAACCAAAATAACCCGATTGGCCAAACGAGCAATGGCCGAAGTATTGTCCACCATTTTTTGCGGATTGTTCTTCGCGATGGCATCCTCGCAGAGGAAAGTGTGTTTCTGCATCTGTTCCTCGGATGTTTTAATAAAGTCCCCACTGTCGGTGGCTTCGTCACACAACGTACGAGCTCTCTGTATTGTTTCGGCGTACTGCTGACGAAGGTTTTCAAAGTGCTCGTCCGCTGCCTTACTCTCCGGATAGGTCATGCGGATTCTACCCGCGTTCACCAGTTGCGGTGTTAAAGATTCAACCTGAGATGCACTAGCTGCTAGGGCTTCTGACAATTTTTTGTTTCCTCCACTTCCTATAAACATACAAATCAATAATATTTTATGAATTAAACAATTTCATTTATAATAAATGTAAAATCAATATTATTCTAATTTTATTTATTGTCTTTGATTTTGCAAATTTGGAGCATGTTTTTCTCTCTACATTCGAAGATATTTTACTTTAAACATTTACTTTAAAAAAATGATATATTTTGAAAATAAATATCGCACGTCTTAAATAGTAAAAGTTATTCATATTTGGAGAAACGAAAGATATTAACTTAAAGAACATTTGTTTAATATATAACTAGTTTTATAAATAGTAACATATTCATTATATTATATTTATATTAAATAAATCAAATTTTTTGGTTAGTCGGAGGTTTAAATAAAATACCAACCACCAGCTGCCACCATTCGAGCAGTCTTCGCCGCCCGATTCGAAAAAGTTTGCAATGCCAAAGTTTTGTCATTAAAATTTTGTTCTCTCCCGGGTGTTCCTTCAGGGGTAAGAACGGCTTCCGTGAACTGCTTCAATGGTGTAGTGATGTCAATAAAGTCCTCGACAACCCGTGAAACCACCGCCTGCTGTATTCTGTTCTTCAATTCGTGTAATTTACTAGAAAGCTGTCTTGCGATTTCCTGAGCACGTGGACTGTTACCCTGACCATGCGCACAAAGATCGCGCAGTTGATGAGACAAATTATCCACTTCGTCGCAAAGCTGCAGAATTTCCGCTTTATGGATACCAGGCAAACCTTCAGCCACCTGAAATTTGGTTTTATTGGATTATTATTATTTAAAGGAAATGATTTTATTGTATGGGTTTTATAGGCAACTTACATCTAGATGGTGATGATTCTATCCATATAAAAAGGATGGCAATGAAAGTTATAAAGTTTGTTTATAATGAAAGAAGAAATTGTGAAAATGTCATTGCTTTGGATGATTTATGAGAAAAGTTAGGGAAAGGAGGATAAATCAATGTAATTACCTTCTTTCCCTCGTGTATAATCATAGCAATGGCTTTTTGGCCAAGACCTTTGTCGTCGTGTTGGGGATTGAGAAGCCATTTGTTTGCTTGCTCAAGACGTCCCGCGACCGTATGAGCGGTTTGTACTGTTCCAGATTTATCAGCTGCCACCAGTGCCGAGGCAACCATCGAACGCAAGTCGTTCAACTTTTCTTTGATGCTACGACTGAGAGCCTCGGCTTGAGGAGTGTTGCCTAAAAAAGTTGATATTGCATTATTAAGATATCAAGAGTTTCAAAGTAATTGTAATTAATGCAATTACATGCGATTTTAATTTAATTAATTATTTAATTTAATTAATAATTTGAGTCGTTGATTTTTAAAAAAGCTCTAAGTCGCATTTTTTAATTAGCAAAATTAATTAATTAAAGGACTTTTATTGCAGGTAATAAAACTTCTTTATTGGACTATTTCTTTTGTTTATCTCAAAACTATGAAAATGTAACTTAGAGCTCTTTTAAAAATCAATAGTCTTAATGCTAGAATATAAAATGTCATAAAATTTACCATGATGATAGTAAATCCCACTGTGAGTGAGTACTTGGTTTAAACAATCAAGAAATTGTTAATAAACTTAATAAAACTATGTATATATAGTGTAATGTTAATTCAGAGTTAAAACTGTACTTTCAAAAGTAAATAACAAAAAATACTTGTTAAGTCAATTTTGAGTGATGAATTTTAGTGCAGCATTTATTTAAGGTAATCGAACCTTTGTCTTGTTGACGTAATTCGCAGAGAGCGTCAGTCATTGTAGTGATTTGCGACGCTAATTTTGATAATGGCTCTGCCTGAGACGGCGGAAGGTAGCCGTCAGCAAGTCTATGAGCCTGATCTATTATCTGCCGAAGACTCTTCTCGCCTACTCCACCTCGCAAAGCATTTCCATTATCCAACCAATCGAAAGCTGCTCGTATGCGGGATTCAATGGCACTTTGCGCTTTCTTCAGAACCTAATCAAGTTAAATCATTTAATTTAAGTCATCTTTTGTATAATTATTAAACATTATTATTGATTTTTTTCATTTTTTGTCCCAAATAATGTTTTTTTGGAGTTAATAAAAAATAATTAACTCCAAAAAAATTATTATTATTAGAAAATAAATATTGTAGTAATTACTGTAAGTTGATCAGCATCCCATTCCTCCTCATCATAAGTCGTTAATTGCAAAACGCGAATGATTTCATTCAATTCATCAGACATACGTCCAGATAAATAATTGCGATTTTCCGCCGCTTCTTCAGCACCTTTTCCGCCACTTGAAATAATATGAATGAAAATTTTCATTGAACAGATCAAAATCGGAGCGAGTGTTTTCACCTACAAAAATGCAATTCAGTTTGATTAATGAATCAATTAATTATTAATTAATTTATTATAATAAATTATACAAATTAATAAATATATATACAAATACAAATGCAATAATTAAAATAAATGAATTCTTAATTAATGTTTGGAATAAAGATTCGATGAAATATTGAATATTTGACCTGATCTAAGCACCGAACGAGTATTTCACGATGAACTTGATGAGTGAGTTCTTTTTCACGAGCACTGACTTCGCGTGAAACCTTGCTGAGACAAGGACTGAGATTTTTCAAGAAATGAACCAAATCCTCCATCGTTTCAATGACTTCCGCCACCGCGAGATAATCCAACACGCGTTTACATTCTCGGATGATTTTGCGAACTTCACTTTCATCGAAACATAACAACAGTGCACTTGTTCCTTGTAATATACCACGTGATCCCTCTATAAGTTTTTTCCTACAAAGAAACAGAGCACGAGAAATTGAATATAACGTAATAATATTAATTCGTCCTAATTTTATACTGAATTCAATCTATCAGAGTAACGCAATATGTGATATCGTAATAACTAAACTAGATATCGCTTTACGTCTATGTGAGGAAATATGTTTAAGTTAATGGCACATAATACAACGTGAATAATAAAAAAATCAACTAAAGTTGGAAAGGAAAATTTTTACCTGAAAAGTTTCACATTTACGTATCTTTAAATGAAAGTAAAAGATAAGTCATTAATTTAAGCATTTATTTATACAAATTTAAAATAATGTAGTACTTTTCTGTTAACTTTTAGTTTTAGTACCTGGCTGGTCCTGAATATGGGTCCTGTTTCAGCATCACTGAAGCCTCTTCCAACAATCTGGAAGCACCTTCAACTCTTTGCAAAGATGCCGGCATGTCTTGCTTCAGTAAAGCATCGTCCGAAGAATTTATCGTTTCTTTTCCAACCTAAATCATTAAAAATATTTTAATTTTTGCTGTTTAAAACAGTTCAAATTCATTTGGACATTTTACTTAGTCGTAACATTTAGTTTTGCACTAATGTTGAATTGAACATCTTCCAAAGTTATTTTGACGTTTATTAAATCATCGAAATTTAGGAAAACAGCTTTTAACTTTCAACTTTTCTGACTTTAGTTTAGATTGATGATTGTCTTAATTTTTTCAGTTTTTTTTTATATTAAAAAATTTAAGTTATTTTGAGGTTTATTAAATCATCGAATTAGGAAAACAGCTTTTAATTTTCGACTTTTCTCACTTTAGTTTAAATTAACGATTTTGAAACAAAAAAAATCAGTTTTTCTCTTTTTTTTGTATTCATGTTGATAATTTGTATTAAAATATACCTTCACAAGATTAGCCACAGCCATGCTAACGGCCTGAACCGGCTTTGACAAATCTGGCATAGCATTTCCATCTTCAGCTTCTTCATGTAAAATAACAAGTCTCGATACCTGTTAATGATAACAAATGCATTAATAATCAGTGCATTTTTTCCCATTTTCTTCTTATCTGTTTCTTTGATCATAAAAAGAAGAACTTAAAAAAAAACGTTGGCATGAAAATTGCAAATAAATCATGACATTCAATGAAAATTATGAGTGGCAGCATAATAAAAGTTCTATTTCTATAACTTACACATATAATCATTATTTCAATCCTATTTAAATGGATGACGTTATATAACGAGTTAAATTAAATTAACTGCATTCTAAATATGATTAATGTTATTATTTGATGGCAATTCAACTTTTGGATAACTCACTTCTCTAATTATATCAAATCACAAATATATTTTAACTCTTTATTTCCACGATAACTTAATTTAAATCTTGTTTCAATTTAAATATCTTTTTTTTTTAATTTAATTATAGCAATGATTTCGTGCAAAATATTCGAATATATAAATTATAAAATATTTGTTTGTTGAAGTAATGCATTTGTTTACCAGATGTTTTACATTAAATCAACAATGTTGTCGCATCATTTCAGAATGTTGTAATATCATACACTAATACAAAACCAGCGACTCTAAAGTTGAATCATCTCGTTTAATAATCTAATAAAACAGCCAAAATGTTTGGTCTCACTTTTGACAAATATAACCGATCTTTCTCGTTGACTAATATTAAATTATTACCGCAAATTAAGTTTCGCAAAATATGAAACCTTATTGTACCAATGAAATATTAACATTAACAAAAACAAATGAATAACAAATAAAACGATAAAAATACACGATTTTTGACACAACGAAGACATTAATCTTATCAATATCCATTTATCATTGTTCAATACCAACTTAATCGTAACTTAATTTGACAATTTGCAAAGGATTAAAATTTCGTTTAATCGCGCATTTTCAAAGACTTATTTTTAGACCATATTTCGAACCTTAAATTATATCAGCTTGAACTTGCGTTGATTTTTCGAGCAATCAAACTTTTCAACACATCTTACGAAAGCCAAAGCCAACAGTGTAAATATTTAAAAAAGTCACGATAAAATACATTAATGTAACGCAGTGCAACGTACTCTGTCGCATTCTTTTCCAATATCATCGTGATATCGGAATTGTAATTAGAATAAGTGTCCTTTTATGGACAGAAGCCGAGCGGAATGATTTTCATATACAATCAGGTGGGCATAAGATTGAAGGTCTATTTACACTCGACTACGCCAGATTGTGGGAGAGAACACCTCCTAGCTCTGAAGTAGCAAATGTATTGTGTAATCCCAGCCTTTGGCTTCTATTTGCTCCAACACCAAGGAGAGAAGTCTTATTTTTAACTGCGCTTATTTTTAGAGCCCACAAAATCACAAAATTGCCTATTTTCTTATATATGCAAGGGTGTGGTTTTTACTCACTCGTATTGATTTATACGATTGAATAGATACAAAAAATAACTCATCGCCTATCAATCACTACTTTCGTTACCGAGTTGGAACCAATTAATGAGTTATTTGATGAGTTAATTAAACGTTTAATTTCTGGTCAATGAATCGAATAGAATAATTCATTAATCAACGTTAAATCTGTAATAAATTAATGATTAAAATTATTATAATTATTACAATTAAATGAATTATAATATTGATGAAAATAATAATTATAAAATTAATTATATTTAATTAACAGAAATGAGTATAATAAATACATTATACATAAAAAAAGGGCAAAAGTTTATTGGCCCTTTTTAAACCTTTGAAGAAAATGGGAATAAGAAGAGATGAACTCTTACTTTTACTTGGCAAATGATGTCATATCTATATATAATGCATGTATGGATAAATGGTACCTCTGTTTAGTGACTCAGTGTTGTTTATACATTAATACTTATGCAGGTAAAATTATTAACCACAAGTTATGTCACTTTTATGACTGTTGATTTGACTGCAGTTTCTCTTTCATTTTAACTTTCAAGTCAATTTTGAACTTTGTTTGATGTTTTATATCGAGTTAAAACGGAGCACAATTTTGCATCGAGTTTGATCAAATAACAATTGACTATGGGTTATTAGTTAGTAGGCACGCAATTGTTTTGTTTACATGCTGCAATTGAGGCCTGCCACTTTATGCGATCAACAGCCTTGAATGCCAAATTATTACAAAATTCATACTAATGTGATGAAATTGTCATTTGCTCCATTTCATATCAAGCATATATTTTCATTTTTAAAGGCCAGTTTTTTCGCAGTTATGAAATACAATTTGAATATTAATTAGAAGTGAAAATATTTGAAATGTAATAAATGTTTAATTATTTTAATGTAATTTCAAATAAACGTAATTATTATTAATTAATTATATTAAACTAAGTATAGATCTTCTATATTTAACTTCATTTATTTATATTTTAATCGATGAAAATTCATTTGTACAAATTATATTAAATCATAAATATTTCTTAAATTATTTAATTAGAGTTAAAAATGAATATTCAATAAGAATTATATGAATGAATTAATTTCATTAATTTATTTACATTTATTTTACAAAGTAAAATTTTTTGAATTAAATTTTATATAATGAAAAAGAACTTGACAAGTTATAAATTGCAATGAAATACAATGAAATGCAATTGAGCTTAATTGTAATAATGCAATTAATATGACGAAGATTGTGTATACCTGTTGTGCGACGGGATCGAGAATGTTTTCGATCGTTTTTGTATGAAAGACAGGCATGTTTGCGGGTAATTGTCTAACGGGCTAACAGAAAACTCCGATTAAATGCAAACAAAGCAAAAACCAAATGTACAAAAACAACGCCGACGAGCGTGGCTCAAAAAAGTGTCAAACGTCAACATTCAACAACGGACAAACATCAACTGGCAGGTTCATCACACGCTCGCGAATTAACTCCGACGCGTGGAACCCTGAAAGCAACTTTGTTTCAATTATTTCTATCTTTTTTATTTCGACCGTCCTTTTGGATTTGTTTTACAAATTAGGAATAAAGAATGGTAAAAAGTTGGACTTTATTGAAGAAGAAATACAAAATCGCAGGAAATTAGGAAGATTATTTGAACAAATGGTGACAATTTAGAAAGCAAGTTGACACGTCCCTGGCCAGGTCTTAATTGTTGGCCTTCAACGCCATCTGCGAGGAAAAAGGTTCAAGATGAGGAGAATGTTTTCTGTTGATAATGTCGTGTATTAATTGCTGGCTTTTAAACTATGCATTTTATTTTTGAATATATTTATTCATTTTTTTAAAGAATTCATCATTTACTTTTTTTACCATACATGTATAGTAATAAAACAATTATACCTCATTTTATTTATGTGTTATATTAATATAAACATTATTTTTAATATAAACATTAATATTTATTAATTTATAATAGTAAGAATGACTTTATTCAATGTTCAAATTGGTATTTTAGGTCAGCTAATAAAGACTTCCCAAAGTCTTCCAGCATTCACCGGACTGCAGTTGGGCAAAACAGTGTCATTTGTAGAATTGGAGAACTGATTATAAACTGGACTGATTTCACAGATATAATGCAATTGTCTTTTGCAAGGCACCACTTGCCAAAAGGGAATACTGTTTGGACCTAATCGAGCTAAGGCAGTGCACCCATGAGACCTGGTTGGTTGTCCGTCACCCCAGGCACGATAATTGAAACATGATAGTGATTCATCTACAAAATTAAATTATATTTTAAATATAATTATAAGCAGAGATGACCAAATGTAATTATTCAATTACTTATACTAAATGTGAAAAATATAATGATGTTTGTAAATTCTAAGAGAAATTTGTTATTCTGCATGTCATAGAATGAAATTATCGAGTAATTTCATTTATGATCTTATTTTTGTTAAGAATGTAATTTTATACATCAAAGTAATGGTTAATTGAAATTAAATTACTTTTCAATTATTTTCAAAATTGAAATTAACATTTTTCATCAAAATTGACTACACTTTTCAATGTTATAGTCATGAAAATGTCTCTGATTATAAGGATGATGATAATAATGATGATGATGATGATGATGATAAAACTTACTACATTCATTTTTCCATATTCTGTCTTCTTTATCACTGCTTAAACCAACAAAAGCAGACGAATAATTGCCAATTAGATGAGCCAAATGCTCTGTTCGGATCTCATTTGCGATGTGAGCTAGCGAAGCGTTCAAATTTTGGCAACTCTTGCGAGCGTCCGTGTAATTAAGTTGATCATCCGATATCGTAAATAAGCCGGCACTTGGAACGCAAGACAGAGTTCGATTGCCTGATAATTTATGCAAGACAAAGTGATTATCATCTAAGTTATTTCTAATATAGTCGTTTTACATATATTTTACCTCCCAACCAGATCTTCTTGTAATAAACACTGTAATAGTTAAAGCCTTTGACTTTTGCAAGAGCAGTAAAATTGTTTATTTCCGGACATATTAAAAGGATGCAGTTGACATTGTATGGATCGGCAGTTAAAAAATCACTTGGAGAATCTAAAAGAAAAAAATAATGTAGTTAAATTACAAAAATGATCCGAAATAATTTATATATTTACCAATATTTAATTCGCCAGGTTCATATCGTCCATAATTAAAGGCCAAAGCCCGCTTTTCCGCAGCAAATTCTTTGCACTTATTCACACTAGAAACTTGCTTTCTCGTCAGCACAGATTGTTTCGAATATGAATCAACTTTTACTAATTTATACACCAGACGCTTATCATTCCAGTCATTGCAGTACTGAGAATTGCTTATATTACAAATGATTGGTTGTAAAAATACTGCAAATTATTAAGAGACAGGAAATGTCTTTTTGTTAGAATTTAGTCTATTAATTATTGAATATTATATAATGTATTACCTAAGTATAAACTTTTTATTAACATTTTGAAACTTCAAACTGAACTTACGAGACTTTGAATAAAAAAAATAATAATTTAATCATGAGAACTGCGATATTATGTAGGAGTACCATTGATGTCAGGATATGTCAATTTACCTAGATAGCTAATTGGTCCGATTTGTTGCGCAAGAATTTGATTGCAATTATGATGTTATCCTGTTATTGTATTTATATAATATTATATATAAATATCCTGTTACATATCATATGGTCAGAATTTCTTGAAAAATGAAAAAACAATAAAGTCAATTCTATTGTATATTTCAGAATAAATGTTTATTTATAATTGAAAATAGTTTTACATGTGATAAAGTAACAATTTCTCTTTTTTTCTTAGTGCCATGAAGACAGTTTTGTTAAATTAGGCGAATATTTAGATTAAGTTGTCAAATTCACTTCGTTGAATTTGTGCAATCGCTATTGCTCAATTTTATTGTGCCATTCACATTATCACAATTTCAAATTTTGATGCGTTTGCAACGGTATTTAAAGTTTTTTCATTTATGAAAATATATTTTTATATCGAATTTTAATTTACTTATATAATATAATATCATTTCAACATGATATATAAATATAATAATAACAATCGAATTAAAGAATATATTTTTGCAAATATATGCAGAATATATTTTTGTGCAATTGTCATGTGATTTCAACAAATAATATCATTAATTTGCGAAAATACTATATTCAAGAAGTATCAACTAGAATAAATATTGAGTATCTGACCGACTCCAATAGTGTACATTAGAACGCATTACACTATTCGAGTGATTTGTAACAGTTTCAAGAGTTCGTCTCGAAAACTAATTAAGTGCAGTATAAATTCGATCTAAACTTTTGTAAGTGAAATTATTGTTGCAAGAGTGCATCCAGAGCTTTGGTTACTTCATCGAATACTTCGTCGACACTTTTTTCTGCATGAATCTGTAATTAAGAGAGAGAAAAAAAAGATATAATCAATAACTAGTAAAGAAAAAAAATTTAAATATGATAAATAAATCATTTACCGTAATAACTTTATCCTTATAATGTTCCACAATTTGTCCGTTCTTGGTGTTGAAGATTTCGATTCTCTTTTTGATCGTTTCTTCGTTGTCATCAGCTCGTTGAGAAACCGCGGCTCGTCCCATTAATCTTGACACGAGTGTCTCATTTTTCACGTCAAAGAAAATGATTAAGTCTACAGGACATACCTACAATAATTATGAATATTATTTTTTCTCACACGTGCATCGAAAACACGTCTTTTCTTCCCTCAAAAGTGGGATAAAAATGGCACTTTCTCTCCCGAGGGAGGCAAAGCATTTTCATCCATTAAATGACGTCATGAAATATTACTTTCCCTCCCTAGAGATAGAAAGCAGGAATAGAAAGTTACTTTTCCTCCCTAGGGATAGAAATTGACTTTCCCTCCCTAGGGGGTTAAAGTGCCACTTTTATCGCACTTAATATACTATTTTATTAAAAAAATTTGGAATAATGATTAAAATTTAATTAGTCTAATTCAATTAATTAAAATTCAATTAAAACTAACATCCTTTTCAAATTGAAGTCCTTGTTCTAATTCCCTGGGATAACCATCAATGAGAAATCCAGTTTTCGTTGAACCTTCTGCTTTGGCTTTTTCCATTCTTTCTTTGATAAGATTCAAAACGATATCCTACAATATAAATGAATAATGTCATTTTTTATTAAAAATAAATAAAGTAAAGTAACTTTGAGTTGGTTTGTCTTCAATTTTTTTAAATTTATTTTTTCTTTCTTTCTTACCGTAGGAACAAATAATCCTTTGGACATCAACTCCTGAAGAGAAGCGCCCCGAGGACTTCCACTTGCAACTTCTTCACGCAGAAGATCACCGCTGCTGATATGACAAAAACCATATTTCTCGATCATCCGATTGCACTGGGTTCCTTTGCCACAGCCAGGACCACCAATTATCCAAACCGTTTTCATTTTTGCTGCAAAATCATTAAACAGTTGTACTTCTGCGAAAAGGTAAGTTGCATGTATGATTTGAATTTATGACTTTTTGTCTTGTTCTGTTTGAAATTATGTAAGAGCAAAGTTTGAAACATCGCGATGTTTCATAATAGAGATGCGTAAAAATGGAATCAGAGGAAGAACAATTCTAATTTTACTGTTAAAGATAGACATCACTTTTTAATGATATCTTTCTGGTCGATGTTTAATGTGAAGTTTGAACACATTTTCTAATGTTTCTTTGTTTGTAACTTTTATACAAACTTATCTGTCTATGAATATTCAAAGGAAACTTTATTTATATAAGTTCTAAGCGTATTTATATAAACATAATTTATTCGCGTAATTATTTATCTATTTTTAACACTGAAACACAACTTGGCTATTTTTAAAAGAAAATAGCAAAACTTTTTAAGTAACTTTAATTGCTTTTACATTGAAGTGTAAAGACCGATTTTCTTGATGGCCAAACCCAATTGACTTGCCTTTTTCCGATAGCGGACTTGAATTATATATTTCATTCAATATAGTGCATTGTCCATAAGCATTATTAATTGAATAATGAAATTTCGTACAATGAATTGAAATTTCAAACTCATGTAAAATTTAATATCAATTAATGATACAACGTTCAAAGTTTTGTAGAAATTAAGCCACAAATTTAAGCGTTTAAATATAAATACTATCATAACAATTTATTCACGTGGGATATTATTATCATATGTATTCACGGAATGTCATGCATTGCAATCGCACGTTATGTCATTCATACAAAAACGTGTTTTACGATTATCAATGTTGGGAAAAAGTTTATTGTTTATTGTTATTATTTATTACTGTTGTATATTGCATTATTTTGTTTATTGAAAACACAAAAGTTTTGTTTGAATGTTTTGAGTATTATTGCATTATTGATTTGTAATTAAAATTTATTTTATTTAATTCATTAACTGAAAAACATAATTGAATAAGTGACATTAAAGAACAAGGATACGGTATTCTTGATATCATGGTCAAGAACCCGATTTTATATCCAAGCTTTTCATATTTATTTGCCAAGACAACATGCCAAATATTTAACAATATTTTCAACAGCACAAAGAATTGTAACATCACAATTACAACATTGTCAACTAATCAACAAATGAATTCATTTTTCTTGTTGAATTAATTAAATGATTGAATACTTTTGATAATTATGTCAAAAAACAAAATCCAGAATAATAACATAACAAAATCAACTTTTTCACTTTTGCGTCATTTTTTCAACGACTAAAAATAATCATTTTCTCAAAATGTCATTATAACATATATCTTTTTTCAAAAAAATCAATCTACCATTGGTCTCTTTGTGCGCATGCGCGTACAATAACTTGTATGATTTATGAATTTTAACAAGTACAACAAAACTGAAAAAACCGAGATTTAACATACATTGCGTTCATTTTATCCCTGAACTTGTTTCATTTTGACCATGAAATTGCGAATGAAAATACGATCCCTTTTGAGAAGGAATAAATCAATAAACGAGTGTTGACTGTTTCCCGCCAATATGAATATTTCAAGTCAAGATTGCGCTTATATAAAGAGCCCTACCTGGGTTGATACCAGTGAACGCACAAATTCAACGGCCAATGATAACGCGGAAGAGACACCACGCGTAACTAAAATATCTAAAATCAGACGTGCGCCTTTTGTCGAACTTTACCGAGCCCCGAGTCACATGGCATGCGCAACACGACTTATGCGCTTGTGTCAGACACATCGCACTTTCTGCTGTTTGGCCTTTTCTTTCGATCTTTGAACCGATCAATTACATTTTTTATCTCAAAAAAGAATTTATATATAAAATGTAAAATCAATACAAATTATAAAATACTGAAACTTGCCTTTGAAAATAATATATTTCTTATACAAATTATTGATTAAAGTATTGGAATTTGAAAATTGAACAAATAAGTCCTTAAAAGGGTAAGAATGATAGAATTTGGATTAAATTGTAGTTTATAAAATTTGTCTTTTATTTGTTGATTTTCTATACAAAACGTCATTATTATTTGACTACCTTTGTTTTACTTACATCAACATTTTTATACAAAAATGCTCATCAAATAACAGACATAGAATCGTACCTTACACCTTTAAACCAGAGAAAATGAAACATTATAATATTATTTGTATTCAAACACTGCTTAAAATGTTATAACAAAATTAACAAAATGCTACGATATTTGTTGTCTTACATACGATCATTTATTTACACACAGAGATTTGATGCAAAATTTCAAATTTGTCGTCTATCGTAATTAATTTGTATTCAGTTCTCCGATTGCAATGATTCATCGGAATTTATTATACATTGAAGAATTCAGAATTTCGCTTATAGACTGATTCTAAAATCGCTTTTTTTTATTTCAATAACAGTATTGGTTCTTTAATCAGGAATAAAAAAAACTCACAAGTTTATTACACATTAAAAATATTTTGTAAAAATAACTTAATATTAATTTGTTGTAAGAAAACTAAGTGACATGAAGTATGCAGTTCATGTTCATTGTGCCATAATTGCTGAATTATCTAATGTGTTACTATTATGGCTCAGACAATTTCGTCAGTCCTGATTAAAGATTCATTCGTTTAAGTAATTAATCATTTATCAACATTCGGATTATTTCTACTATAAATACGTGTTAAAATACACTTTTGGAAAAATTCAGACCGATTTGTTATAATTATTTTAGAAAATGTTGTTAAACAAGTTACAAACTAATCCATTTTTCCAGCAATGTATATGTACATACATTCGTACATAACTTGTACACACTCATACATACTTACATACATTCACACAATTAATTTGAATATCAAGTTGTAAAAGAGAGGAAAGTCTATACATTAAAATTGTACAATGAAAGAAACATTAAAGACCTGAACCAATAATCACAATCTCAATGACAGTTATGTAACTTTTTTTGTATATAAAAAAAATAAATATAAATAACTAAGAAAATAAATGTATAAAAATATAATCTATTTTGGATCTAATCGTAATAATGAATCAATCTAAGTTACATTGTTAACTTGGATTGGTGACATTGAGAAAGCGACTATTTTTGCAACAACTGCTCGAATTACTAGTAATGCCAGTACCGCTGAACTAGGGGATTTTCCTTAGAAGGGAATGCCATATTTAATGGGCTCTGACATGATCTTACAGATCGAATGTCGACCGCTATATGAAAGACGTCAGTGAGCTAAGTTTGCTGAAGTATTCAAATGAATACAATATTCTCGAAATTAATAACAAATAAACAAACGATCCTTCCGTTATCGTTACAAATACTTATCAACTAATTCCAACTATTTATCGGTTATAACGAGTAGTACAGTCAATTCAACATTTATTATCAATATTTCAATATTATCATAATTGTATATTTCTGATTTTTGAAGTTTTTAATTTGAATTTCCAAAATGTACAATATTTATTGAAATATAAAATGATTTTGATTGACTGCATTATTCGTTTACCGAATTGCATCTAATACATATTTACATTCTTGAAAAATCTACGATTTTAACTAAAAGCTAAAACATGAAAAATTGTTGTGCATATTCATGCAAGTCTTTGACGAAATGAGGCTGTGTCCTTAGAATACGTCGCATAAATTAGAAAAATACTTCAATACACAGCTTCTTTCAATTATCGAATATCTTTTCTTGTCATTCATTTATATACAAACATTTAGTTTTGTTCTACCAATGTAAATGAACGCAAAAAAGATGAACAAACTTGCAATTTCAGTCTTAATTTTGATTTTCTGAAAATAAAAAACTAATGTCCATTTTCTATAAAGTGTTTTAACTATTGTTAATACAATGTCTAAATTGATAGAAATTGCAAATTTGTCGTGGAAATGTTATGTTATAATTGTTTTCTCGACGTGTAATAATACGTGGTTACAAAGTGGCTAAAATTCGCGTAAATCCTACACACGCTGCTACACAAGTTTGTCCGATTCCCCAGAAGAGAGCGTAAAGTGGTTTCATCTGATAACTCGATGCTCGATAGACAAATGCCACCGCAGCGGAACTAAGTACACCCGAAGTTAATGGTTGCAGTATGCCCATTATTAGTATCAGTAAAGGGAAAAACCTGCAATTAAAATAAAAATTGTTTTTTTAATTATAAACATTGTTAAACATTAGTTAATAGTATATTCCCCAACTAGGGAGGAAAGTTGTCGATTCTAAACGAGTGTAGCAATCTCACACAAATCGAATTGGCACTTTTCCTTAGTTGAAAACGATATTTTTTCTTAAAAGTGCATCGAAAAGATCTTTTCCTTCCCGAAAAGAGAGATGAAAGTGGCACTTTCTCGCCCTAAAGAGGGAAAGTAACTTTCTATTCCTACTTTCCACAACCATAAAGTAATCTTCAATTACGTCATTTAAGACATTAAAATACTTTGCTTCCCTCGGGAGAAAAAGTGCCATTTTCGTCCCACTTTTGAGGGAAGAAAAGAGATGTTTTCAACACACATGTAAGAAAAATGTAATAGCGATTTTACATACTTTCCATATTTATGTTTTCGTAAAGTCGCAAAGCAAATTGCTGCTGCTACTGCGTGGACAAAAACAGATGAACATAATGCCCATAAAAATATTTGATACCACATTTCTGTAAAAGATTTTATTTAAATATCATAATTTTGGTAATTATATTAAATGTTTCAATTATCATATTTATAAGAAATGAAATGAAAAAAAAAGATTAATGAATATCTAACGAAGAAACTATACGTACCAGGAAATGATCTGAGTTTTTCAGTCATGATCGATGATTATGATTTAAAGAGGCAGAAAATAAAAATTAGACATAAAGGAATAACAGAAATCAGGACATGAATGGATGTACCATATAATATTAATGGAATCAGATAACAAAGGCAATCGTTGTCTGAGCGAAATCAACGCAGACAGGAGAAGGTGAGGAATACACACCGGCGAAAGATGTTAATGGTGTGTAGTAAAAACGTTCCATAATGCGATATCAGTTACACGATTGCGAAAATGCTTTCCATCGATAAACTGCGTTTAATGCTACATTTTAAACGAATTGTCATCGTAATATTCTATTTCAGCTCCGAACGTTTGTCAATAAACTTCCTGCAATATAAAAACGGAAAATCATTTTCTTATTACAATACATTTTGTTATTATACATCTTTATTTTATTCATCTCGAAAATCAATCATTTTACATTTTAAAATAAATAAGAAATTTTAGAAAATGGAAAACAAACTTGATCCTAATTTTAATAAAAAATTATTTCATTTAATTATTATAGTTAATTACATTTTCAATAACAAATCGTCTTTTTTTGCGATTTACAATAAAAAATGACTCTTCTTTGTCGTAAAACAAAAATACAATGTAATTGAATATCAGTGAAAAGTAATGAACTGTGTCACCAGAAAACTCACCTACAACTGTAAAGAACTTGCTAAGGTGTTTGTTGGACGATTTCGTGATGTTTGTCATTGCTCGTGAAACATAACGCAGTGTGTTATGTGAGATGCAAATGACGGTCGGTCGTGTTTGTGCGATCTATGAGAATGTCACGATAACTGAAATCATAAGACGAAACCAAAAGCGAGAATATTCGTGATAATAATCAACACCGTTTGACACACTCATGACATCGCACAGCTCTCGCTCTCAGACTCTGTTCAAGTCTTGAAATGCATGTTGGTTTGTGTTAGTGCGATTGAAGCGCTCCGTTTTGATGGCGCTAATATTTATAATATATTTTTTAATCCACATTAAAATTAATAATATAAAAATCTTCATTTTAAAAAATTATTTTGATTAATCTTTATAATTTAAAGTATTTCAAATTTGTCAGTTAATTTTAGTAGAAAAATAGTCAGATATTGTTTTATAAAGATAATGATAATTTTAATAAATTTAAGGAATTAATAAATAATTCATTTAATTATTGTGAATAGTTGTATTTTTGTATAGAAGATGTCTTTTGATTTAGAATCCGTGTAGTGCAAGTAAAAAAAAAAGTCTAGAAAAAACTTAAATTGCACAACATGGCGACCGCGACGCCACCTAAACGACCGCAGTCCAAGACGACTCTGTTTATATGATTTACAAAAGATTGAGTTTGTAGTCGTACGTTAGTTTTCCATATCAAACCATCAAACACTTACCTTTAAATAATTATCTTGTCCTAAACAAAGTACTTCAATTTTGTTATTATTTCATTTAAAATCAATAACTAAAATAATTTGTGTCTTTAAAATTAAGTTAAATTGTTCAAACAGGCCAAAAGAAGTGTTTTAAAAGTGTGACAAAAATGAAGTGTGAAAAATGAAGTGTGAATTGAAAAATGAGAGAAAATTAATGCTCAAATCATGACGATGTTGGTGGCCTTCTGGTGTTGGACGTTGACAATTTTCGCGGTCGTTGCGCAAAGTAACCTCGAAACGCAATGTCAGCTGAGTAAACCGCTCCGAAAGCAAGTGGCGGTGCAGCCGCTCAACGGCATGTGTCTGCAGGATGCTGTGCTGCATTTGTCCAAAACACTGAGGACCATCGGCAACGAGGAACTCGGTGTCACGTTTTTCCAGGAGAAACTCGATAAGCTGGATTTCGTCAATATTTCCAGCAGCTTGGATACGAGACTGAAATTGCTGGCAGAAAAGTTGGACAACAAGTTGAATTCTTATGCGGAATTGTTGAGATTGAGTATCAATGTGATACATCCGATTTTGATGAAACATAGCAATGATGTGTTTACGAGCAGCAAAGAAAAGCTCGACTTTTTGAATGATAAGAGCAATGATATTTGCACGGAAATTGCTGATGGTAATATTGGAGAATATATAAAGATATATTATTTTCACATGTCTGAGTTAAACATTAATAAAAATCAGATTCAAAACAAAATTAAAATATAGAAATGATATAGCTATATCCAAATTTTATTATATTGAAGTTAATGTTATAAACTTTAATCATAATTAAAAATATTGGATATAAAAACTAAAACAATTATAAATTAAAACAACAGTTCTGATGAGGAAATAAAAGTATTTCGAAACGTTAACATACAAGAATTTTTATTTGGGAAAGAAA
>JABFPJ010000870.1:0-31910 GCA_022817425.1 Gryon sp. ZL-2020 | reverse complement strand
TCTCGGTGAACAATTTGATAAGAGTCACGTGCGCTTCGCGTCAATTAATCGCAACAAATATAAAAATAAAAATACAATTAGGCCCTATCGTATAAACATTTGCAATTTAATAATCAGACTTTGTGTTTGAAATAAAGGAAACATAAAAAAAAGAAGTTCTACGACTTAATACTTAATGAATAAAATTCGCTACTTAAAACGTAAAATAAAAGGTTGAAATCATTGTGATGATGACGATATGGACAAAACTTTTTTCCTTTTTCTAAATCGTTGCAGAATGAGGTTTGTACATCAGTCATCATCGTATGATTTTTAAATACATTTATTAACAGTTAATAATCATAGTGATAAAAATTAATTATAATAATAATTATAATAAGAATTAAAATAAGAATTATATTAAAAATATTAGAAGTAATAATAATTATAATATTACTTCTATATATAAAATACACAAAAATAATGATTTGTTGGTGCATATAAACACTATAAATGCTTTCGATTGATAATTATAAAAGACTATTCATTAATATGTGTAAAACCAAAGAAAAGGAAAAGAATAATGAAAAAGTAAAATTGAAAAAGTACAAAGTTTTTCGACTCGCTTATTCGATCGTCCCGACGACCTTGCGATCAATTGCTAGTGAAAAAATAATTTAAAAAATCATAACAACAATAACAACAGTAACAATAACGAATAAAAATAGCCGTCACATAAACGTACAATTGACAGAAAAAAATGCACCGCTTTATTGTTGCGATATTTGTTCGCTTGAATGTGTGCTTTGTTTGTACAAATTCGACGAAATTGGACGCGACATACACATATTGTATAATTCTTCAATACTTGTCTATCGTGAAGACCCGATTAACAGTTAAAATATTTCGCTTGGCTGTTGAAATTGTTCTGCAACTGACGCTTAATTACAAACAATTACAAACAAATAATGTAAAATTTGTTCACTTTTCGCGCAATTTGTACAGACACAATTTTTAAACAAATGTATTCATTTGACATTCAAAGAACTGTTATTTACGCAGACAATTTCAACGGCAAATCGACTACAGTGCGTCCGTTAGCTAATCGACAATGAAATACCGTTGAAGAACGGAAGATTTCGAAAGGTCTACGACACTGATGGATGTAAATGATCGTTGATCGCACACGACTTGGCTTTAATATTTTTGTTTAATTGATTGTATAAAATTTGGTATAATGGGCAGCGATTTAAACGTCGCGACGTCGAACGATCACAGCGCCATCGTGTACGAAAGTTCTCACTGCGACAATAATATGTATAACGGCAGCGAGCGAGATAAATAAAATTGTTTTTTTTTTCTTTTTTATATATTTTTTAATCAAACGTCGATTTATTCGCTAGATTGATAATATTATAATTCATTTTTGCGGTCGAACGTGAAATTAATATTAAACAGGCAAATACATAGGAATAAATTAATTGACGAATAAATAATTAAACTTGGACGTTTAATGTTTCTATCAAAAATATTTCAAGGTCGCATTTTTATTTGTATTGCACATCAATCTTAATTTTTTTATATACAAAATGAGGCGCTGTAAAGTTTATTTGGTAAATTTGTTTTTTATTTGTAACTTTTAGTTTAACTCAAAATTTCATTTTAATTTATACTTAACTAATAAGTAAAAATGTTCTTACCGAATGCTCGCAATTTATTATCTTTTAATAAATTTCAATTGAACTATGAAACAAATTCTTAGAACTTTTTGTATTAACATGCAATCAAATTGATCATTAAATAATCACATTGAAGAAGATTGTTTTTTAAACATTGTCATTTACTAAATTAGTATGTTTCTCTAAAAGACACAGCGCCTCCGCAAATTCAACATTGTCAACCTTTGGTTCTATATGTACACTCGCATGCGCGTTCGCTTGTACACGCACCAGGTCATGGCAAAGTATCGACGTGCAACGAATCCTGTATGTACATGGGTCTTGGTGTAAACGTTTTTAAGTAACGTCTTCTTACAAAATGAAGAAAAAAAATTGAAAAAAAACCAAGAGAAATAAACGACCGATAAAATATGAATACAAAGTAAATCGTTTAAATAAACGATTGCAAAAGTATACCATTCAATAAAATACAATACAATATCAAAATATACAGCGCATTCATTCGCCCATACATGCATTCCTAACATTTGAAACAGAACAAATTAACGAAATACAATTCAAAAGATCTTCTCGAGCAACATCCACAGAAGGACGATCGCAATCGGCGCAACGTATTGTATCGGCACCATGTACGTGGCGTTCAGCAGATCGCCACATTGGTTTTGCAGATTCGAGTACTTCTCCGACAGCAGCGCCTCCTGTTCCTCGAGCGCGCGACACTTTTCCCTCAGCGCCTCCAGTTCCTCCTCCATGGCCCTCTGGCGCTCGTTCTTAACGTTCCTAACAGCTTCGCGAACTCCTCTCAAACTCTTTTCCCCCAGCTCATCCTTTTCTCCATTCTCAGTCTCCCTATCAACTTCCTTATAACTCGAATACTCCATCAAACTCTCACAATCCACCTCCAACTGTTCCCTCTGCAGAATCTCGACTTCAGTTACATCACTTTCAGTTCCATCTGTTGTGTAATCCAACTTTTCACTCGCATCCTCGGTCTTCTCTGCGTCCATCTGTTCAATCAGTTTGCTTTCATCGCAATTTGCATCTTCCGTTATCTTGTTTTTGTCCTCATTCGTGACGCTGTTATCGTCGTCATTGTGATCCAGGCGCTTTTCCTCAATGATCTTATCAATGACAACGCCATTAGGCTGCGCTTTGTTCGCTTCGTCTTTTACGTCCTCAATCTTGGTCGCAATGGACGACTCGATTCGCGCACTACCTCGCTCCAGACGCAGCATATCCACTTTGCTGCTTAACGCTGCCTCAATACTGTTCCGGATGGCGTCGAGTCGCGCAGACTCGTCCGCGTTCTCAATAATACTTTTATCTTCGTCTTCCAGGTCCTGCAGGTCCAAAGAGTCTTGCAACTCGATCATCGAATTGAGTTTGTTCAACGTCGCGATTATCAACTCCGACGCTTTTGATGATAAACATTTTCCCTCAGCTCCTTCTTCACTATCATCTTCTTTCACGTAATTCTGCAGTGACATTAACTGCTTTAAGACAAACGCTAAGTCGACTCTAACGGCACGCAAATGCGCCAACAGTTTGCGCTCGAGACTAATTTTCTGCGTGAGTTCGCGCATTAGATAGTCCCTTTCGATTTCCGTTCGTTCGATTATCTCGCGCGTCACTTCTTCGTTCTCTTCGAGCTTATTGAGAGCCTCATTTTTACTCTTTTCTGCTTCAGTGTACTTCGCCGCAAACTCCTGCGCCTCGTTTAACTTTGATTTTAAAATCTGCAGCAAACTTTGGCGATTGCGTTCAGCTTCGTCTAAGCGACTGCTGCAAACTTCCAACTGCAACGACAAATCCAACTTCTCCTTGAGTATCTTTTTGAGTGACTCCTTAGCGGCCATCTGATACTGCGCCTTTTCTTCCTGCAAGCGAACCAGCTCCTCGCGAATTTTGTCATTGTTAAAGTTCTTGGAATATGCTACTAATTGGCCCTCGACAATTTCAATGCGAGATAAAAGTTTGTCTTCGTCAATGTAGGACTTCCAAGATTGATCCGCGGCTTTACGCGTACTTTCAACCAAACGCTGTACCATGGATAACTTAAAGCGCAATGTTTTCTCACGTATCATCGCCTCCTGCAGATACTGGTTGAGTTTATAAAGGTCTTCTAAAGATACATTAGTTGGGCATGAAACAACATTGCTCGCCTTCGCTTCAGTGCCATCCGGCAAATAAAGTCTCAATGTTGCAATGATACAGCCATGTTGTACGTTCTTCGTATTCTCCACAACATTAACTCCAAACTGAACAATGTCGCCGGAACAAACTTCACGTGGCGCTGACTGTTCATTGGTTGCACTCAATCGTTGGTTATTGATAAATGTGCCGTTGCTGCTTTTTGTATCTTGAAGATAAAATTTGCCACTTTTAAACCAGAGTAAGGCATGATGACGCGACAAGACTTTGCAGTCAAAGATGGCATTGGTCATAGAGGCCTTTGCGCGCGCAACCGTACGACCGATTTTAACGGGTCGATCAAGATTGAGCACACGATCTTGAAAGGGATGCGAGTTGTCGCGACACATGAGCATACAGCATGGCGACTTTAATTTGCTCGCAGCTTTGATCTCCGCTTCCGCTGACTCCGCATCCTTGTCCTTGGCTGTGTCGACAGCGCTGCCACCACTGTTCAACTTGATAATACACGAGTTCAGCCCCGCATGAACTTTGACTTCACTCTCGCTGTCATTGTTGTTGTTATTATTGTTGTTGTTTTGATTATTGTTGTTCTTCTTTGTTAGAGACATGTTGTTGGCATTTTGAACGAGATAATTGCTAGCTACGACCATAGCATAGGCTTTTCACGATCGTTCACACGCTTCGCCAATAGTCACCTGAAATCAGATTAGAGAATGGAGTCAAAATGAACGCGTTAAAGCGAGTTAGTTAGTTTTCAATTAATCATTGTTTAATTATGATTTTGATAAAAAACATTTACTAATTGTTTAATGAATGATAATTTAATTTTTCTAAGTATTTAAAACATAAATTCTTTTCAAAATGTAATCAAATGTTAGCTGTGTTACGAAATATCATTGACGTAGTGAAAATTACAATTAGGAATAATAAATATGTGAGTGTTTACTGTTTGTACACCACTATTACATAATAACGACGATAAATAAAACGAAACTAGTTAATTACTTTTACGTGTGATAATGTTAATTAAAAGAGAATATAATCTGGAATTAACATGTTATTTAAAAGTAGATTAAAATCATTATTTTTGTTATAAAAAAAGCGATTCAGTAAAAACATTGGGATGAGATTAAATGTGCCCCAATTGATTTTAAGAAGAGAGTCTTGGAAACATTTCATTCATTACTCGAAACACATTTTCAATGAACAATTCACAAAGAAGACATTTGCTTAAGTAGTATGACACACTTTGATTTCTAGTAGATCATTACGGCATTAACAAATACTGTCATTCAAATGATTTAATTTTGTTAATGCAACTCAAGACGAACAAATGTACAAGACAGTTTCATCTCACTTTTGCAATGATTTATGATCCTAATGTATTAATTTAAATTCCATTTTTAAACTCACTTATGTAACGTACTATTTTTAACTATTTCTATATTTATGGTATCATATTTATCACGCTTCCTCAAATAAAATCAAAAAGGAAATGATATTCTACTTTTTCCAGATGTCAAAATAAGTCACATTACTTTCATATATAATTATTTTTTTAAATAGACAATATTTATTTTTTACATGCTTTAAAAAACATTTTTAGACATTTTTAATCATTTTTATAAATCGATAATTTCAGTGAAAATCATTAATTTTTAAATAATGTATTTAAGGAATGTTATTTCAAACAAAAACTTACTTTTTAAGTTTTGTTGGATTTTGAAATCCAATGCTTATACATTATATATGTAACCATATCATATGACATGATAATAGTTCAGATACTTGCTTCTTTAGAAATTACTTTACTCAGCTTTTACGATGAAAATTCCTTTATAATTTTTACATAAACAAATTCACTGGAAGCCACACCACGTAAAAGTTTATAAATTTAATTTGTCAAATGTTTTAATATTATTCTAAATCGCAAGTCTATGTTCTAAACTGAAATATACTCATTAATTAAATGTTTCCATGTTAAAATGAAGAAAATCTATTTAAAAAATATACTTGAAATCATCAAGAATGAATCATTACAGTATTGTAGAATTAAGTAAAAAATCAATTTCAAAGCCGAAGACCTTTGTCATGAAATGACTGCAACTTCCACTTGTCTTTTTTGATTACATTTGGCAACGAAAAAACATTGATTTCCATACGAAACAAAAAAACTGAAAGCAACAACCAAAACTTGAATCACCAATCAAACTCAATTCTCCTTTGTAATTTGCACAAATGAAAAGGTCAATTAAAGTAAGGTTATGTATCGCGGTCTGGATATGAGTGCCAAATTTGGGTCAGCAACCCCGTTGCAAAAAGGTCTAACCTAAAAAGTGACTTTTGCGAAGATCAAACATGTCTTTGTTTTGTCAAATGTCATGCATTTGCTCGTTTCAGCAACGTCACGAAATAATATGTTTTACTCATTTGATGAATCAATCAGCGCGAAATAATTCGCGTTGCCGTCACAATAAACAGTCCGAAAAATAGCGAACTTTGACGAACGATCGATGAAGGCGCAAAATGTCGGACGTTTTCGGCAGAGACCTCAATTTGTTTCTGCAGTTAATTAAAATCAAAATGTTGCACATTTTTGCAGACAATCAACTTTAATGTGGTTTTTCTTGTCAAAACTTAAACAAAAAATGACATATATAAATATAAATAAATATACATATTTTCATATTTACATGTTCATATATATATATATATATATATATATATGTATATATAAATAGAAACATAAAAAAAGAGAAAAATAATTTGCTAAAAAATGACGTATAAACACGGGAGGGGAAAAAAGAGAAAGAAAGAAAAAATAATGTGAAATAGTTGATTGTTTTACCTGAATGAAATAACCTAAAAGTGGCGAGAAAGAGTAAGTTATCCAGGTTGATGATTGTTGCGTGAAGAGAGCGGCTCCATGGAATTGGGATTGTGTATTAGAGAATGTTGTTTGGCCTACGCCCCGTACGCAGCAGCTGTGTGCGCGGCGCTCGCGTTTTAAACGGGCGTCAATTGGGTGAGAGCGAGAGAACGCGAAAAATGCACACGACTACGTACATACACGCAAACACGCGTCGGCCGATTGCGTTTGCTTATTGCTTGGCCCAAACGCGCATCACACCACCACCCTTTTTTCTCCCTCCCACTCTCTATATGTACGCCTTCTCCCGCCGCTTTCCGCTCCTTCTTTGCGTACGTCAACGACAACCTAGGGCCCCGTCGTTTACTTACTACACTTCGATCAATTCAACTTGTTACGTCCTTTGATTCGATATTATTTTTTCTGATAAATAATTTAATAATATTTCAAACAAAAATAATTTATTTTTTTTTTTATTTTTTAATTTAACTTTTAATACTCAATGCAAATAAATGTTTTATTTGTGTAGTTCAGTGTATTTTATTTATTTGAAACAAATTTATTAACATTGTATTATTTTTATTAAACAGTAAAGTAAAGGAAAGAGCCAATTATTTTGAGATATTATGAATCTTATTATTAAAATGAGATTTAAAATTGTGAGGAAATATATATATAATTTTTTTTTGGTCTTAAAAATGTTTGTAAATTAAGTTGATTTTCGCGCCATTTTTTTTAAAAAAAGATAAATAAGTTTAAACTGAAACGGGAATTGGTTGATTTGATTTGATTGAAATGCTGTGGACCTATTAAAATTAGGATCTATCTTTGGCACGCGCGAAGTCAAGACACTGCACGATGCGCGCGCAATTGTATGTGTGAGCCCCAACGCGAAAGGAGGAACGACGAGCGCGAAACTGGCACGAGTCAAAGATGTAATTATCTTATGATGTGCCCTGCACTTTTTTGCACTGCTTTATATATCATTTTTTAACTATAAATATTTTTGAGTTTAATGTAAAATATTATTTTGATATAAAATCTGATATCGTTTTTTATAAAAACGATATCAGATTTTGAAATGAATTTGATTATGAAATATTATGAGATTACTTATAAAAGACAATGGTGTAAAAAACAAAATAAAATGAATGTATTACTTTTCATTCATAATTGTCCATTAAACAATTCATCATGATACTTTTCTAAATAGCCTTTTGTTCATTGATCATTTTACGCCGATTATCTGTAATCAATTGACTTTCATTCACTGTTCAGTACTAATTATTACGCATTTTCAATTTCCCATTCATTACTCGTTTTTACACTCCTATTACAACTTTATTATTTCATTTTATTACTTCCATTATTATTTCCAATTTTATATTCTTCTCTTCTGAACATAATCACAATACTTTGATTGATGTAAAGAAATAAATTATTAAATCAAAAAATTCTTATAAATATATATAATATAATAATATAAATAATATAATAAATATATATAAAATAATAAATACTTACCTTCATAAATGCTTATTAATATCACATTTTTTTATCACAAAATAATTTAATTAATATTCCTTTTTTCCACTATTTTTACTTGTATATATATAAAAAAATTCATTATCAATAACACACAAAATTGATTTCACCCCTAAGACATTGGACACGAGTTGTCTGATTTCCCTTTGCTTTGCAATTTTCGCCCTCGCAAAAACACTCCCCAACAATATTGTAATTCTTCCCCCTTGTATTACATTCGGTCGTGCGTGAATGCTGCAATATTCAAAAGCCGACGAATTATTTCTTACGAATTGAACAAAGTTCAACTTTGTTTTTTTAATTTTTTATTTCAATATAATATAATATTAACGATTTCTATATTAAAAATAACGTAATATATAATATTCCTATGAATCATGATTAATTTGAAAAAATATCTTCATACCTTTAAAATGTAATAGTAATTCCGATTTAATTTCATTTAATTTCTAAACAATCCGAATGTATTAATTCATCAAAATAAACTTTTAATTAGTCGATATAATTATAATAAAATATTAAATGTATAACATAAAAAATTAAAAATAACTTAAAGACGTAAATAATAACAAATACAAAAAAAGTAATACAAATGTAAACTTTGCTTTTATCATAATATAACATAAGTAATATATTATTTATTAATAATAAATTTGTATGGTTCTATAATACAGAAACGACATTATCTACAAGTTTAAAGTCCCATATGCATGGATGAAACTTTCGCAGTGAAATATTTCTCCAAGTCACATGAAAATAAAGCTTGAAAATATGCGCAGTAGAGAACTCACTATGAAATAGAAACCGAATGAAATGAATTCTGCAACGATCGTTTACATATCGAAAACAACCTTTTCAACTGAAAATATTAATTAAAAATTCAGAAGAAAAATCGACACAAAATAACGATTTCACAAGATAAAAATGTCTTCATAAATTGCAAACTTATTATAAATAAAATATAGACAAACAGACAGTCATAAATTAGCAAAACTTGAAAAAGAGAGGTTAGTTTTGTTTATTATTATTTTGACTTTGACATTAAAACTGAATGAGAAGAAAATAGGAAATAATGTCCAGCGACGAGGATGATTATATGTCGGATAAGTTTTTGGAAAATGCGGAAAAAGTGGCACCAGCGGCTCCATTATTGGCCCGAAACAGCGACAAAAGGGCACTCGAAATTTTGAAACGAAAAAAAGAAATCGAAGAAAAGTTGAAGCAAAAGAAGAAATCAATGAAAGTAGTGGAAAAGGAAAAGAGAGAAGAGGGACTGAGTTGCGCTATATCCAGTGACAATAAAGGTTTTCTTCGTTTTTTTTTGTTTTCCCGCCAATTATTTCAAAAAGATACATTTCCATCATAATTATTATATATTATTCCAATTTTATTTATTTGCATTACCCTTCTTTTTTATTATATTATTATTAGTTATTATACAATTAACAATTTCAATTATAAAATATAATTAAAAAATCAAATTTTCATATATTAATTTAATGTTGACTTTGTTATTTCAGGATTCGCAATGTTAGCAAAAATGGGTTACAAGCCAGGCCAAGGTATTGGAAAAAATGAGACTGGAATTTCGGAGCCGATTTCCATAAATGTAAAAGACGGTAAATCGGGTCTAGGAAAAGAGACGAAACTGAAAGAGTATCGCGAGAAGATGAAGAAACACAAAGAAGAAAGATTTAATCCAAACGAGTTTCGCAGCCGAATGTCGAATAAAGTTGCGGATTTGTTAGTGAAGCGTGATTTAGCGAAAAGTCAAAGAATTTGTCAGCAGCTTGACACGAGAAGTGACGTTAAAGAGCCAATGGAAATTTGGTTTTGGCCAAAAATTGATGCTGAAATTATTAATATCAGTGATTCGGATGAAGAAAAAGACGAAGAGGAAAAAGAAAAAGATGATGATGACGATGATAAAGATAGCGACGATAATGAAGAAGATAAAGTTAAAGAGATAGAAGAAAAGGAGAAAGAAAAGAAAGAAAATATTGAGGACGAGGAAGACGATGGTATGACGCCCAATGAAAAATTGCCAGTAATAACCAAGTATCTTAGAGACAAATATTATTATTGCATATGGTGTGGGATTGAGTATACAAGTGACATTGAATTAAAGGACTCGTGTCCAGGAAGTACTCGCAATGACCACTAAAAAATGAAAACAATCATGAATAAACAAAAAACATGTACATTCATTTGTATTATTTTATTTTAAATATTGTACAACAGAAATATAAATAAAATACAATTTTGGCAATATAAGATAATTATTTTATTTTGAAATGATTCTCCATTTTAAGCATGATTATTATTAAGTAAATATAAATCAAAATTTTAAAAAATGTATGAAAATGAAACATTAACATATTGTCCAGATTGGAGTAACTGCTTCTAATCCAACATAAAAAGACCATTAAATCTATAATGCAAAATATGACATGGGTGTTAAAGTAAAGCAAAGTGGTCTTCTTGTGCGGCACTGAAGGAGCCTTTGCTATTAAGTCCTAGCAGGAGTCTAACACGTTCTTATGTGTAGACTCGACAAAATCGTATAAAAGTTTTCGCACGCAACAATTTTGCTTTCATTCCATTTTCCACCTTAGACGCAAAACAAACGTTACGAAGAATTTAAGAGAGAAAAAAAGACAGAAATGATGATGATGTATATTTGGATTGCAATTTTATTTATGTTTAATCGATTTTGCCGGGGAAATGATTCGCCCATCAAAATGGGAGACGAAAATTGTGAAACTTTGCATTCACAAGTACATATAATGAAAGGTACTTTTTCATTCATCTTTTTGTTTCTTATTTCTGTTATTAAATGTAATTAATTGATTAATTAATTAATTAAATTATACAATTTATTGATAATTTGGTTTTTTTCAGATGAATACGATGAAAATGGACGAATGATAAGAACATGTACTGGTGACGTCTTGGTGACAAAATGCGAAGGATTTTGTAATTCGCAAGTTCAGCCGAGCGTTGTTGCGATTACGGGATTTTTAAAAGTAAAGTTTATTTCTTAATTTATTTCATAATTTTTCTTTATTATTTAATTTTGAAGGAACAAAGAATTTGATTTTAAATTTTGTCATTTGATTTATAGGAATGTTATTGTTGTCGAGAGGATTATTTAAAAGAACGATTAATTCAACTGACTCACTGCTATAACAGCGATGGCGTGAGATTTGAGGATGAAATTTTAAGCGTGATGGAAATCAAGCTACGAGAACCGGCGGAATGTAAATGCCACAAATGCGGCGACTTTTCATGATAAATCAATTACATGTACTTTCTTTTGAATTAAGAATACATTTTGAAGTAAATAATATTGATTGGTGATTGATTAAGTGTTATTCGCCAATGAAAAATTGAATAAAATTGTGTATAAAAATAAAAAATAAAAAACAAGTAACTGCAGTTTTTATGCACTCCTTACATAACTTTAGTTTTTTATGAGTTAAAATCACATTTTTATTTAAATGTAATTAAAATAATTCATAGTAAATCCTTTACTTAATTTAAATAAAATTATATCTTTTTACTTAAAATAAAATTTAAATTTGGTGAAAATATATTTATGCAAATATTAACGATATTTCTTTAGCTTTAACGTTATTTTCACTCTGATGTTTACTCTGATGTTAAAAATTAATTAAAATGACTGTAAATATTCATAATTGTATAAAGCTGGTTTCATTAAAAAGTAATAAAATTGCATCGGAAACTTGAATTTTTAAATAAAACAGCGATAAAGCATTAAACGAATTATGTGATCCTTGTCTCACAGTAGGTTGTCTCTAAGACATAGTGTATCTAGGGTGGATAAAGTGATTGTCAACTGCGTTAGGGTCATTGTATCCAATAATCACATATTGATATTATTTTTTGTAAAAAGTTTACGTGTATTCAAATTTCTTCAACTTTTTCTTTTATTTCAGAATAAATAATAGATAATGCAAATTTAATAAAGTATCTCCTAATTTTGTATAACAATCATTTTATAAACAATTTTAAAAACAATTAAATTTGTGTTTTATAAAATTTTACAATAATTCAGCATTTTCAAAATTAAAATTATTTAATTATTTTTTATTTGAACATATTTATTTATTGATTAATTTAATGCATGATAAATCTATGATAAATCATGATATGTTTTCAATATCTTATTACATATATTTCACATTTAAATTAACAAATTAACATAAATATACTACTTATCATTAAATTAATAAAATTTTTCAATATAAACAAAATAACGTTTTGTTTTTAAAGTATAAGGTTTTGTAATGATTAGTAACAATGTACAACAAACAATTTTTACTGTAAAAGAGTCATTTTTTAAACGTGCTATTTTTTAAAAAAATGAATGAAACATTATTATTACTGGATTTGATTATTTATTTATCCCTACCTTTGCATGGCAGGGATAAATCGAGTTGAGCAGCAGGGTATAAAAGTGTTTCCGTGTGAGCCAATTTTCTCAGTAACTCAGTAGTCGATAAGAAAATATGTTTCGCGACAATTTGATCATGCTTTTTAAGTTCGGTAAACAACGAATATTATGTATTTTTACAATATTTAAATACCGTCAATTCTTGTTTACATTCTTGAAAATTATAAATCGTTTTACAATAAAACAAAATGCATTCATTTATATTTCAAAAAGATTTATAAAATTTGTTTTTTCACAATAAATGATAAATATAAATACAACATCTAGCGGTATTTAAGTAAAGTAAAGTAAATGAATAACATTGACTCAAGTTTGATTGATTAAATTGGACTTACAAAATAGGGATTTTGGGTCTGTTACTTTTTGTTCTGGATTCTTCGGAAGCGATCGTTGGCGTGGACGAATGCCAAGTGACTCCAGTTATTCACGTTTTACAGTTTCCTGGGTGTATACCTAAGCCAATTCCCAGCTTCGCTTGTACTGGCAGGTGTAGCAGTTACCTACAAGTAAATCATCATTTTTTACTTCAAAAGTTACATATTTTTTAAATTATACAATTTTTTAGGTAAAAATAAGTTAATTTGTAAGTATTTCAATAAAATATTTTATTAAGCTTATAAAACGCTTTCTTCATTTTTACGAATATTTTTTATGTCATAATTTTCTAAATTAAAGTCCAGTAATGTATACATAATTAATTTTGCAGAAATATGTAATAAATTTATTTAGCAAATATTTAATGTAGTAAATTAAAAACCAAAATTAAATTTTGTGTCAAAAATCAACTTGCATTATGACACTGTGTCATATCAAGTAATCTAACCACAACAACGAACATAAACAAGAGACAAAAATGATGACATTTTGTTGTTACACACGTTTAATTTGGCCCAAAGGTTTCCGGTTCAAAAATTTGGCAAATGGAACGAAGTTGCATGTGCTGTCAGGAAAGCGGCGAACGTGAAGCAAGTGTGTCCTTGTTTTGTCCAAAAGCCAAACCAGGCGAACGCAAATTTCGCAAGGTTAGTTTCGTCAATCTCTTGTTTGTTTTGTTTTCTGTTTCGTTACTTTCTTTCTCTTTTCTTTTAATCTGTATTCTTACCTATTAATTGAATGAATGCATTTTTGTTTTCTTTTATCTTGATTATTTGTTTTTGTTTGGACTGTTGATTTTGAAAGTCGATTTTGTATATCAGAGACAGTCAAAGCAGAAAACTCGATGTCATGCGGGAGAGCAAGTTCGATAATGCCGAGAGCGTGTGTGTCGATCAAAACATACGTGATGTTACGCATCAAACTCGCCAACTTACTGCAGATCCTTTTTTCCTCTTACGTGCGAAGCCTCCAGACACACTGCTCGCAGGCATCAGACACTTCGTGATTTCACTCAGTTATCACATTTTACTAACAAGCGGCCATTATCCTTATAGTAGCTGCCACTCGTCAGCGCCCAGCGGTCAGACGTCAGTTCAATCTTCAATGTGTTTCTGTCAGGGATGTGACAATCGATTTCATACTTTTCGATAATTGTTCGATACATTTTTTTACACATAACGCACGACATTTTGTGCACTGATTTTTCATTTAGCACGGTGATTCTTGAGATCCGCTACATCAGATTTAGCTTCTTTTTTATTTTTAAATTGTTTAATAATGAATTAAGAATTATTATGTTTACTGTTTCATTCTTTAGTTCTGGAAGAATTATATGATCGAAGAAAACACAATTTTTTAAGTAAACTTTTCTTAGGCTCCGTAACTTCCCTCGTTTTGTTTACAAAATGAAGAGAGAACAGAAAAAAGAATCACCTTAATTTGTGATCTTTTCTTAACATAATTTTTCAGTCGAATTCGCTGTTTCTCTTTCCCGCTAATTGAGTCTTCATTAGCTCTATCACTTTTGCTTTTACATAGTTGAAGAATCACCACCTTAAGGTGATTCTTCGGTCAATTTCACTGTTTTTTTCTTCCTCTAATGTATTTACCAATAACTCTATCCTTTTTGCACCTATAAAGTTGAAGAATCATCTTAAAATTTATTAAAATCAATGCTTTTTCGTATGTTTTTCATTGTTTTTTGTGTTTTCAGGTTTTTTTATACATTTTGACTTGTTTTGCAAAGTTTCAATTTGTTATTTGTGATTCTTATAGAAATTAATTTTTTTAAATATATATCAAATTTAATTTTTTCAATAATAAACATTTTCATTTAGCTGTATAAAAAGATATGCCACGAATGCATAATTCAATAGTTTTTAATATTTGTATATTAATTTTCTCATATTGAATTATAGGTTATAACCAAGGCGCCTTTAGAATGCATGTGTCGTCCTTGCACAGGAGTTGAAGAGTATTCCATAATTCCTCAAGAAATAGCCGGATTTTCCGAAGAAGGACCGTTGACTACATCTGCACACTTTCGAAGATCTTCCGGACTGCAATAATAAACAAAATTATTTTATATTTTCATTCAGTCATTAAACCTAATTTATATTATTTGTGATTTCACTTGTATATATTTTGCAATTTATACAATAAAATTTAATTAATTCTCATTATTTATTTATAATAATTTATTTTAAGGAGACATGACATTTATATCATGCCCTTTAAAATAAATATTATCCAACAAATTACAAATATTTCCATCTTTTTAAAATTATCCTTTCATTTCTAAAGTCAAATTTTATATTAAAAATAATAAACAATGAAAAGTAATGTTAAACAATCAAAAATTAATGAAAAATGAACAATTAAAATTGTTCTTTGAAACAACGCCGTCGATAAAGTAACTTTCTGCAAATGATTTAAATCCGCATTTTGTGTCGTCCATCTTGTATGTTTTATGTTGATGGCTGAGAGTGTCTGAGAGCAAAGCGCGAGAATCCGCTTTCCTTCTCACATACCGTTGTCGGTTGTCCAACATGGCCAAGAAGACCAACGCTGATAAATCAGCGCAAAACGAGGACAACACGAAAAACAACGACGATGCATTTAACGAGGACGAGGAGCCCAACTTCAGCGATCCCGAGGACTTTGTCGACGACATCCCGGACGAGGGTACGTAGCCGGCGAGTAACCATTTCCATACCCGCCATGCTTCTTGACACGCTGCTGCATATGGCCATTGCGTTGTCGCCCGGCCATAACCTCCAAATTCCCGTCAACCTTTCATCCTTGTCTTCTTTTTCACCCATCTGCAATGCAATATGCTTCAGTTGTTTATATTATAATTTAATTATGATTTTTTTTAACTTTTTATAATTTATTGTACTTATTGATTTAATAAAAAAGAAAAAAAATAAATAAAAATATTGCTGTATTTTTATTACTTTTTGTTGCATGACTGAAGGTTAAATCTAATAATGCGAATTTTTAATCTCTATTGTGTAGATCTCTGTTGTAAATCAAAAAATTTTAAATTTAGTCATTGTTTATTTATTTATTTATTCAACATTTTTCATGTGTTGATTATTATAAGATATTATGTTTAGTCTTTTTTAATACAACTTTTTAAAGTTTTGTTTATTTCAATATTATTGATTGAATTAATTAAATATTTGTAGAACTATTGGAAGATTTGCTGAAGAAAAAGCCATCTGAAACAGATGGGGTTGAATCTATAATTGTAATCGATGGCGCTCCGCAAGTTGAACCAGAGCGTCTTGAAAAGTTACAATCAGTAATACACAAAATCTATAGCAAATTTGGACCGATTGTAAATAAGTATTATCCACAGAACGAAAATGGTATCACTAAAGGGTAATTATATTTTTTTCATTTACATTTCTTGAAAGTTAATTTAAAACAATTTAGAGCTTCAGTAATACAATAATGATTGGTTTTTGTAGTTATATTTTCTTGGAATATGGCGATCCAACCAGTGCATTGACTGCCGTCAAATCTGCGAATAATTACAAAATTGACAAGCAACACACATTTAAGCTGAATTTGTTCACCGACTTTAAGAAATACGAAGAAATACCAGACGAATGGGAACCGCCAAAGCCGCAGCCCTACAAGGCCGCTAAAGATTTACATCATTATCTTCTCGATCCAGACGCGTATGATCAATTCTGCGTTCTTTGCGGCAATGGTTCAAATGTTAATGTACAAATGTGGCAAAACTCGGCACCGGAACCTACTTTATTAGAAGAAAGAGGAGTTAGTGTTGTTATATTTCATTTCATTTCACGAAAATAATTAAAATTAAAGAATAAAAACAAATACTATAACAAAATGAAAGAACAAAAAAGGATTAATAGATAACGAAATAAATTAATTAATATTTACAATAATCTTTTCGATTTATATTAATAATTATTGTTGATTGTTGCAGCGTTGGACTGAAACATACGTCAAATGGTCACCACTGGGAACTTACTTAGCAACTTTCCACAAGTTGGGTATCGCTCTCTGGGGTGGACCAAACTTCACGCAACAAGCTCGTTTCATGCAACGAGGAGTTGAGTGCATTGACTTCTCACCATGTGAGCGTTACCTCGTGACATATTCACCTCGCGCTGACAACAGTCCTGATCAAAAGCGACTTGTTGTTTGGGACATCCTTGGTGGACAGGAAAAACGACAATTTTTCCTTGAAGGCTCTTCCGTTTGGCCGATATTCCGCTGGTCTCATGATGATAAATACTTTGCAAGAATGGGAGATGATGTGCTCAGTATTTATGAAACTCCCGTAAGAATGACATATTTTTTAACATTATTTAATAATATTTAAATAATAATTAAAAATATTTAAATTAGTGATTTTTATAGTTAATATTTTTTCTGTTTATAGTCATTCAAATTGTTGGATAAAAAGAGTATCAAGATTCCGGGAATTCGAGATTTCAGTTGGTCTCCAACTGATAATGTTTTGGCTTATTGGGTGCCCGAAGACAAAGATGTGCCTGCTAGGGTAACATTAATGGAAATCCCAAGGTATAATTATTTGATATTTTTCTTTTCAATATCAAAAATTTTCTTTTTTATGGCTTCATTAATATTTCTTATTTTATTTCAGTCGCAATGAAACCCGCAACAAGAATTTGTTCAACGTAGCGGATTGTAAAATCTATTGGCAAAAATCCGGAGACTATCTGTGTGTGAAAGTCGATCGTTTCGCCAAGCGAAAAGAAAAGACCGAGCAAAAGTATACTGTTAGTATTGTTTCTTTATAAGCAATTTGTATTTATATTATACTTTAAACAAAAATAATTAAAATGTTCGTTTCTATTTTACAGGGCATGTCTTACAATTTTGAAATTTTCCACATGCGAGAGAAACAAATTCCAGTTGACAGTGTTGAAATCAAAGAACCAATTCATGCGTTTGCTTGGGAACCAGTTGGTTCGAAATTCGCCATCATTCACGGCGAAGTTCCCTCAGTCAACGTTAGTTTTTACGAAGTTAAAACTGGACATCAACCAGTCCTTCTACGTAAGAAAATCACAAATAATTTTTCGATATTTAAAATAAGTTTCTGTTTTTTTACTAAACAAAATTACTAAATTTGTTTAAAATTAATATATATACTTTGTTTTTAACCGCTTGTTTGTTTAAACTTTTTTACAGGAAAACTGGAAAAGAAAGCTTGTAATCATTTGTTCTGGTCACCGCAAGGTCAGTTTATCGTTTTGGCTGGTTTAACAACCATGGCAGGAGCTCTAGAATTCATTGATACAAATGATTTTACCATCATGAACTCAACCGATCATTATCAAACTAGTGATGTCGAATGGGATCCAACTGGCAGGTAAATAAAAATTTATTTTATTAATTAGAACAAAACAAATAAATTTAATTACATGATTATTATTGTAATGAATAATAGAAGTTGATTGTAAAAAGTGGTACAGAAAAAATAATGTATTTCCTAATTAATTTTGCAGATACGTTGTAACTGGCGTTTCTCACTGGAAAACAAGTGTGGACAATGGCTACTGGATCTGGACATTCCAAGGTCGTATTTTGAAGAGGGTGAATTTAAATGCCTTCAATCAGCTGATGTGGCGTCCAAGACCGCCGACACTATTGTCCGCGGAACAAATCAAAGAAATCAAAAAGAACCTCAAGAAATATTCCGCACAATTTGAAAGCAAAGATCGCATGCGAATGACAAGAGCCTCAAAGGTTTGTTCATCAAATCATTTGTTTTTTAATTCTTCAAGTTATTAGTTTCTTCGTTTTTAAATAACACACTAATTTTTATTATTTAACGTATTGTTTATTTCTTATATTAGGAATTGATTGAAAAACGTTGCGCACTGATGAAAGCGTTTGAGGAATATCGTCAAAAGAGAATCGAAGAATGGAACAATCAAAAGTCGGAACGTATGAAGCTGCGTTGTGGTAAGTTTATGAAAACAAGGTTGATTTATTTTAAATATATATCTGTATATAATATTAACATCTAATTTTTATTTCTTTTATTTTTAGGCATTGATACAGATGAACTTGATTCCGACACGAAGAACGTGGAAGAAGAAATAGTCGAATTTTTCGTTAAAGAAGAAACATTTATTCTCGATGACAAATAAAATCGGCTGGGCTGATTTGATCTAAATTGTAATTAAGAATTTGAAACAAAAAAAGTAATAAAACGACGCAAAATTTGCGAAAGACCAACAAAAAAGAAACTGGCAATTTTGAATCGAGACTCGTCGCCATCAGTGGTTAACTCAACATAAATATAAATATATATATATTGAAAATAATTTTTACCTTCTGATGACTAAATGATTGACGATGGAGATGACTCGTGTTTTATCGTTATCTCTTTCATCAACGACTTTTCACATCGGAAGAAAGAAGCGCCACTTTTTACGCTGTTCTATTAAATTCTATCATGTTCCATATAGGATATGAATTTCTTTTTATCGGGCCCATTTGTATTGTTTTTTCTTTTTTCTAACTCTTACAAAATAAATGTAAAATTTAATTAATAAACAATCTCTTTTCTTTCAATATTCCTACAATATAAAAAATAATGTATTAAATCTAACTAAAGGCCATAAATAATTAAACAAATTGTATTCACAATTAAATATATATTTTTGTATATTATACAACATTAATTTTAATAATTGTGTTGTAACTTATGTATTATGAACAATACATAAATCATTTATTTTTGGAATGTTATTTATAATATACAGTTGACTCTTTCAAATAAAATATCTCAAAAGTTTGTCGAATGCCGCGAAAATTGATGTGAAGAAGAAATATAATGAAATAATTGTAAGCTCAATTTTAAATAAATTCAGCTCCAACTTCGTTAAACTTGAAAGAGACAAATGTACATATATATTAATATATATTTTAATAGTCAACATTTATTATATTAATCTACAATATCCATAATAAATACAACTCATTTATCTAAGAATAAATACAATCAAAGTTAGATCATTTTAAATAAAAATAAAAATCTGCAGTACAAACATTAAAACTGAATGCAGACACAAAAAGGGGTAAAGGGTGACAAATGTGTCAAGTCTTACGTATGAATAACAAGTGTAACAACAATCCTGCATAAATCAACTCTATTTGGAATAAAAACAATCCGGAAACAAGGTCACTCCCATTAATACTGCATATAAAAAATAAGTTCAATGCAAAAAATGCATTGTATTTATTATGCCCTTTTCGATTTTTCTCTGAATTATTAATAAAATAGTTCCAACTGACGTATTACGAAGGACTTGAAATTTGACATCGCTTATCTTTCGTAAGACGTTTACCAACAAGTTACTTAAGATTACAACCATGAACTTCGTGAGGACAAATGCACCGTTTAAATGTTGCCACGTGATTATAATACCTTTCTTTTTATAATCATGAAAATAAAATGTACATATAAAATATATCATTACAATATAAGACGTATTTTTGTTTGCTTGTTTGTCCGTACGAAGTTAATAAGGAATTTGATTTTGATAATATTGAATAATATCGTAAGTCTTCGTGCGGAAATTGAGGTAGCTATTACGAATGACATTGATCATAAAGGCCGCAGCTTCGCGATCCGTCGCTGTGGGTGCAAAACGACTTCGTAACAATTTAATCGTCTGACCGCGAAAACAAGGAAGTCCGGTGTCCAACATTAATGATACTAAAGAAATAATTGCTTCTTGGTAAGGCCTGCAAAAATTACAACATAATTATATATTATTTACAAATTAATTCATTTCATTTGCAAATTTATTTTTTATTAAAATTAAAATTAAAAAAGTGAATTTATACCGAATTGCAAGGAAAGCTTGAACGCAAAGTTCCATAAACCATCTGAATGGTTCAGCTTCCATCTTGCCTCCCATAACTTGTACCATCTCATCGGTCAGTTTAATGTCCGGTTCGAATCCAAGATTACCACCGGGCGAGCTTTCGAACATAAATCCAAAGTCAATGTGTATGATATGACCTTCCTCGTCAATCATAATATTGCCATTATGTCGATCTTTGATTTGCAGCAAGTAAGTGATGACACTGTACGCTGCCATCGAGCGTACAAAATTACGTCGCACTTTTTGGAAAGCTTTGCTGGTCTCATCACCGTATTCCGTTATAAACAACTCGTACAATCCGCAGTCGGTTTTACGACCTAGTTGGTCACGTGATTTTGCGTTTGGAACGCATTCAATGACTCCGCACTGAAATCATTGCAACATTTTAATTTACATTTTTATTTAAATTATATTGTTAAAAATAATTTTTGAAACATACTCCAGGAGCGGTAGCAACAACTCGATAAGGAAACAGATACAAGTTAAGACCAACTTTTTGGAAGACATTTTTGAAAATACATATGACTTGTAGCGCGAGCATATCTTGACGAACATCATCGCCAACTTTGAATATCGCCGCTTGCCAAATCGTATTATCAGTGATTTCAGGTTTTGATTCTGATGTCATTTCCATTGCCGTTCTTTCGAGTTCTTTAATTCCACAACGATGTACCTTAAATCGAGCGAGGAATGGCGCTTTTGCCGCACTGAAAAATTAATCAAACAATGTTAATCATAATCAGTCATCAGCAATTTTAAGGAGATTTTTCAGTCAATTTTCCCGAAATTAGTGTTAGTGTTAGTGTCTTTTTAGAATACATTTTTTTGATAATGAACAAAATAAAATAAAAGTAATAATGCGATTCTTTGATTATGGGAGAATGTTATGAAAAAAAAAGGAATTGTTCAATGTAAACTTTTATCTCAGTATCTGCATGCGTATTTTGTTTGTGGGTTATAAAAATACGCGTGCAGATATTGAGATAAAAATTTGCATTGAACAATTAAATTACTTTTTGCAGTTTCATTTCTTAAAATTCGTTTATAATAAAATGGAAAAAATACCTTTGCATTGGAGTTCCACTCTTATAATCAATATCAATGACCATGGCTTCCGGATTGGACGGCAAGTAGCATCCTGGTTGAACTTGAATTTTACGTAATGCCTCGAGACAGGCGTGTTCACGCTCCGGACCCTTCGGGAATGGTCGTATTTCCCCGGAAATGTTAGTAATTTTTTCGAAGAAACTAAATTCACGTTCATAAAATTGTTTTGCTGGTCCGGACAGGGCATTCAGGATACTTCGTACCAGTGCATCTAGAGTGTCGTAAAGAACGGGATCTTTGATTTGCTTGTCTTCATCCATGTACATATTCGTATGCATATTCCAAATTAATTGATGCGCTACGACCTAATCATTTATTATAGAAATTATTATTTATGTGTGGGTTTTGTAATGATATTATGATCAAAAGTAATAATTAATTAAGTTAAAGAAACCTGTGATCGTTTAGCGAGTGCTTTGATGAACTCTGTGACATAACCCATGGCATCGTGTCTTAACGCTTGAACCAATTGTGGAATATAAAATAACATCACATCCGCTGGGTAACTTTCTAATACGCGGACCGCGTACTGAGCGGAAATTGGATGATGAGGAAATTGACGAGAAAAGTACGCTAATGCTTGGATTGGAGATACTCGGGCCCATGCTAACATATATACAAGCTGAAATAATGCAGTAATAATTATGAATAGTTTTTTAAACATTGATATTATTTATTTATACAAATAAAAAACATGCTTTTCTATTTGAATAATAATGATAGTTAACCTCAGGAGAGTCGTCTAACAAAGTATCAGTGGTGACCAAATACTGCAGCGCTTCGGCAATGTGCATGACTTGCATTGGTTTAAGTCTCACCAGTCGACAAACTTCTTTAACAATATTATCCGAATTCTTGAGTCTCGCTGGTAAAAATACCGCGAGCACCGGACTGATTTCCCAGGCAAGCCGTGTAAAGTCACGCCATTTTTCATTCAAAGCTTTTGTACGCCATTCGGCGATACTTGATTCTCCCTGCATTGCCAAATTCGAACGTCCGCCGGGATTATACCAAACCTTGAATTGAATTTTATACATTAATATCATGTTTTTATACTTTTTCAACATGAAAAATAAATGAATAATATATATAATAAATTAATTGAAAAACAAAAAAAAACACTTTACCAGTAACATTTCTATTTCCACGGCCAAAAGTTCAAGAATCAAATTTCGTTTTTTAATGTAATCCTTGATGTAATTATTTCCCGCGATATGACGTTTACTACGATTGCTACGTTTGCTGAGAGTATTGGTACTAGCAGACGGTGGAATTGTCCAATTGGTGGGAAGAGTGTTGCGACCCATTTCACTTCCGGTTGGAGTTGCTGGGCCTAGAGAATCGCCTAGCATTGCCATACTGCCAATTTGGGGTTTCATATCGAAATCACCGTCTTCGCTTTTCATTAGAAGATATTTTTTGTCACTATGCATTACCTAAATAGAATCAACATTATTTTTGTTAATAAACAATTTTAAAAAACAAATTCATTTAATTGATATATAAAAAATGTATAATCACTAACCTGCCAAAAGCTAATAAGAGTTTTGATATCTTCTCTCAGTTGATCTGAATCTTGAGTCGGAGTTTGTCGTTCTCGACAAAAGTAATCCAAACAATTTCGATAAACTCGCTCTCTTAAAACATTTTTACGTAAAGATCGACTGGAATGAAAATATCGTGATTAAAATAATGTTGAAAATGAATTTTTACTTAAAAAATATAATTAACAAACCTGCTCAAAATATCTCCTTGTAATAACAGCAAACCACACGAAAGTAACTTGAACCTCGATCCTACTGCCGCGATATGTCGATTTAAGTGTGGTTCTTCACCTGGTACTCCCACGGACATCGGCAGAGATCGGTGCAACAACATTGCAATCATCTCCACGGTGTCTTGACAACAATATTTCGCTGTTTCAATCAACTCGTTGATAAAAGTAATCCAAATTTCGTGAGACTTAACGTAAGGGGAATTAGTGCCCAAATTGCATCCTTCGTAAACGGCTAGCGGACTCACACCTTCAACCTCCGAGGAAAAGAGTCCCATTCGATGGTCAACTGTGTATTGCCACGCTGCCAACATTTCCTGTAGAAACCGCAGTTTCAGATCGGGTCTGGCGGTTAATATCCACTGCCAACATTCCACTGCGATCATCGTTGCCTCCTTTGTGAACAACTTTGTGTGTGAATACGCAATTGTGTGTAAAAGTTGCTCGTTTATGCCTGTTCCAGCGAATAAATAAATATTATATAAGTATCTATTTCTTCATAAAATAAGTATTTTTTACATTAAATGTACTTGATTTATTGCTCTATTTAGCTATAAAGTCATTACCTGGAGTAGAAATGAGTAATGCAGTTGCACTCCAAAGTGCCTGTCCATAGCTAACATTATTTTTATTTTTGCAAGCATTTGTCACCGAGTCAACTAACGTTTTAACAACCGCACTTCTTCCTTCATCAATATTATCGCTCGTTGGAGATGATCCCCGAGCCAATTTTAACAGACCATTAACATAACCGGCGTACCAAGATCTTTTTGACATCATTAATAGCAATGAAGAACTTGCACCTTTTGCTTGTGAACGTTTATCCAAAGTGTTGGTCTAAATTGAATAATTAATATCATACATTAGGATAAATATTAGGTTAAATCTGATGAATTAATCAATTTTGTTGAACATTTATGTATATATAATATTTACATTTGATGCAGCAATTTTTGATAAAGCTTCATCGCCGAATTCTAAAATTGAGTCTATGATCGATTTGATTGCAGTACTGGATAAAGTTTGATATGAAGTTATGTGATTGATGTACTCATTGAGGTGCGAAATTGTCGCTCGTGGTGCCCACTTCATCGCTTCGCTTACAATGTCTTTACATCGATCTTTGAAATCTTTTACTATATGCTAAAGTGAAAAGAAAGTTATATAATTTAATGTATAATTTTATGATTCCAAATCCACATTTCTGATAAAAACTATAAACAAATTTTACTTCTCGAGCTTCTGCAGTTTCCATCAGCTGAATATTGTATGGCGTTCCAGGAATATTAACTATTGGTGTCTCCTTGTTTGGATCGAGTTGTAAAGATTGCGATAAAACCTAAGAAACAACAAAAAATCATAAATTCCAGATTAAACAAATAATTATTTACAAACTCAATGTATAAAAAGAATTAATTACTTGTAAGATATCGAGCATACACCAAAGTACTTTACAATTCCACAACAAATGTGGAAAAGCATTAATCAAAGCGCTCAAATAAGTATCCGCCACTTGTCTGATGTGTTTGTGTATATTATTAAAATGAACCAGTAAAAATTGCGCGTGACTTTCCAGATCGCGCTCGCGTTCTTCATTCTTTGGCTTTTGTTGCATCACCTCCTTGAATTTACTAAAAACCGAATCGCCGATACTGCAAATACATTGCCACATGCCGCTTTTGTCTTTTTGCAATTCAGTGTCACTCAAATATTCCATAATTGGTTGCAAACTTGGTTCTGGACTGTTTTCCACGCGCAAAATCTCGAGCCAATAAACCGATAACAAATACGCACAATGAGCGAAATTCAATTTCGTTACATTTGCCGTTGGATTTTTTAATCTACAAAAAAGTTATTACATTTATTCAATCAAATTTAATTTAAACGATAGTATGAAATTAAATATTGAATAAACATACTGAAATTGACTTTTAAGTTCTTGTAATTGCGTGACATTATCATTTCGAACCGCAGACGTGTACTGAAGTTCACGTATTTCAGCTCGACGATTTTTCTGAGATACTTTGGATACTAAATATGGCGATTTAACTGCAATTTCTTTTACGCCTTCATACCACTCAGCCGGCCAAACTTGCATTGAAGAATCAGGTACAAAATTCATTAGAACACAGTAAAGCCAGAAGTCTTTAAAAAGTTTCAGCATACGTAGTTGTGGTTGTGTGATCGGCGGCAAACGTCGTACTAATGTTGCTATCACGGGAATAAGTACACCCAGATTACCCGCGCTACTCGCTGGTTTCTAAAAATTACACAACAATAATTAATTATTTTAACGTATTATTTCATATTTTGTAAGATTTGTCTGAATAATAAAAACTTACAGAGCTAGTAATATTTTTTGCTGTTTTATTACTCATACGTTTGCCCTCGAGACCCTGATATACAAACAACTCAAGAAGTCGCTGCAAAAGTTCGTTTAGTTCAGCTTCTCCTTCCATATTTGCTGATATGTTTGCAAATGCTTGTGTTATTGTGGCAGTAATTTGATTGTGATACTGTTTATCTGCGTAGGATTTCACGAGAAGATCCATAATTTGGGTGCGAACTTTTTGATTCTGTACACCCTGTAAAATTGACAATTTTGTTTATAAATAATCGTCATTCCATATTATTTAATGTATATACTAATGATAATTCATTTCTTTTTGGCTTACTTTAGTCTCATCTTTTGCAATAATCATATATGCGAGTTGCTCAATTATGAGACAAACCAAATGAGGCTTGTTTGGCATATGAGTGAAATGTTGGGCAAAAAATTGAAATATGATGAATTCATTTTTTGGTGTATCCCTCAAAGCAACGGCTACGTGTCCCAACATGACAACAATGTTCGTCCACATCAGTGTGTTTACCGAATCCTTTTTCAGCTTCTCAATGTCGCTGTATAAATCGAAAGTTCTATTGCAAGCGTTTTATAGTAGTTTTTGTAGACATTTGTTTAATATTTGAATTTTACTTGTGGCTTTTTCAGTAAAGTTTTAACTCACTTAATTATTGTTGCTTTAAATTGTTTTTTAATTCTTATAATTGTTTATAAATTCTTATTATTTTTATTGTTATTACTGTTTCATTTCTTTTTTCAGATAATTATTTTTAGAATAAAGAAAGTTTCAAACATTTCATATACAATTACATCAAATTGAGTTAAAACTTCGTTGAATAATAATGTCGGTTTGTACATAAAAATAAGAATAGAAATATTACGTCTCATTAGTTCCCACATTGAACCATCTTGTAGAAACATTGGTGACTAATTGTGGCACGCAATCGGATTCAATGTGTTGTACCGCTTCTAAAGCAATGCAGAGATTACGAATTGCTGCGTTTCGTAATGTTTCAAAGGCAAGTTCAGATGCCGTTGGAGCGTGAATGTCGAAATCTTTTTGTAATTCTCCTAAACAAAGTCAACATTAAAAAAGTGAAAAAGAATCAACCCACAATTTCATAATTGTATACAATTGATCAATGAACAACATTTACTTTTGGCTGATCTCTCGTTGATTTGCTGATGTAATTTCAACAAAATCGGCGATGGATTAATAAGAAAATCTCGTAAACTGCAAATCGACGTGTTGGCGATATTGGGAAACTTTTGAGCAAATTTCCCTAATCCATCCAAACATACCATTAATAAGGGCATGTATGCTAAAATTTTATGGCCATCGTTCGAATTTATTTTTTCAGTTAAACGACTACAGAGGCTGTCAGCACCTACAAAATAAAAACCAAAGTTCAATACAAATCACAAAATATATTTTTTATGAAAAATATACACATTTGATTAAAAAGTAAGATAAATGCACCAGTTATCGGAATATACCAATGATCAGAAATGTCTAAAATAATATTGCATTTTAGAAAATAACAAAAATGGGTTTAATATTTATTATATCGACGTATCTAGCGAATAAAGTCCTATGTCGTTGCGCCATTGAAAAAGAACTTACGTCCTATTTTTTTATATAGAAGATAGGACGTTTTACAACGATGCAATGATATAGGACTTTATTGGTTAAATACGACGATATCTAATAAAAGCTTATGAAATGATAAACAATTGAGGACTGTTTTCGAATTGTGCAACGAGTGGTGCATTCACCTTAATAACATATTTTTAATTCGAAACACAATCTGTGTATTGTGTTTGTGTTTTCATGTACTGAATGTATTTTAGTAAAATTAAATACATAATACATAAATACATTAAAATTAAATACATAAATACATTAAATAAAATTAATTGAGTAAACAAATTTTAATATTTTATTAATATTAATTGTGTTTCAAAGCTTCTAGTTTTGTGTGTTTCTTTAAACTAAACTTGTAATAAACTAAAATACAGTCAATTAAACAACTCAATAGGATATCATGAATTAGTTCACTCATATCAAATTACAACCACGTTTCTCAACTGGTCAGCTACAAAACTGTCAAAATGGTCAAGAAAACAAATTTCAAATTAATCTGTTAATAGGGGAAAATCAAAACGGAAAAGTCAAATGTATACCCTCGCCAATAAGAATGGATCTGATGTCTGCAGTTAACGCGCACAAATCGTATTCATCGCGCTCTGCAAATATAGTTTACTTTTTTATATTACTTTAATTTAACTGCACATGAAAATATAAAAAAAAATAATAGAATCCATGAAAAATTTATTACAAAATTGGCATGCAGTCTTTCTTGCTGAAAATTTTAATTGATGTATATTTAATTAAGAATATCAAAGCATAAGGAAGAAAAGCTTACATCAAAAATACGTGTTTAATTTATACAATATAGAATTTTAGAACTTTAGTAATATTTTTTCAAAATAAGACTGAACAATAATTTCATAATAAAGATTATCTTAGATAATGTAAACGTTATATTTTATCCATAATCTATAACAACAAATGTTACACTTATATAGATTCAATTATTAAAATGCATAATTACTTAGAAAAATTATTAAATAAAACACTGTTGATCGGAATTCTGTAGAAACAACATTTTTCACAAATATTTCAGCATAATTTAAAATAACATGAGTTAAATATATTAAAATAAAGTTGAAAATGACATACTATATTTAAAAAATATTAGCAAATTCATAGAAATTTGCAAGAGCTATTAGTAATACTACAAATACTATATTAACTTATGAATGAAAAAACATTACTAAATCAAATGTTATGTATTTACACAATTATTTTAATTGTGTTAATATAATACAAATGTGTAAAATATGTGAATTCTAAGAACAAAAAATAACGTTACATGTTTGATAAAACAAACTTAATATAAAAAATTAGAAATCAATTGATTTTAACTGGAATAATATTGTAAAAATCAAAAGTATATTCGAATAAATTAGTATAATTTAGATTTTCAAGATCCATAATTTGTACAAAAATTTTTCAGTTAACGTAATTACAAAATGTTGAAAAGATAATGTTATTTACAATATTAATCTATATTGCAATTACATTTACAAATTCAAGAATTTGCAAATCAACGTTAGTCAAATGTAGAATTTCCACTTACATATTTTTCAAAATCAAGATTTCAAAATCCAGATTTTCCAAATCCAGATTTTGAAAATCCAAATTTTGCAAATCCAGATTTTCCAAATCCAGATTTTTCAAATCCAGATTTTCCAAATCCAGATTTTCCAAACCAACTTTTTCTTAAGCAATAATGCTTATAATTTTGTTTATTAATCTTATAATTACTAATTATTTGTAAATAAATATTATATGCTTCAAATTCCCCCAGTAGAAATTGAAAAAGGCTTTCCCAGTTAAAAAGCGGTAAGCCTGGACTGGGCATATGTAGGTTCAATGTTGTATGATTCATTGAAGGGTTGGAAGGTAGGGCCAATAGAGGGCCTAACCAGGGCCTTATTCAGGCCTAATAACGGTATGAAACACGTTCCCATATATTCCATGTATAGGGTTTTATGAGCAAGCCGTATTAGTCTAATATATATATACTATAGTAAACTTATGTTGATGTTTACAAAATATTTCATTAGAAATCTTTGTAGTTCAATGTGTAATATGTTTAAGTTTTACGTTACCTTAGGTTTGATTTTTTATAATGCATTTTTGAACAAATATTTTGCATAACTGTTGACTAAACCCAGGTGTGCCTACTGAGGCTTAATTAGGCCAACATTGGCCTAAACCCGCACATGCTTAGCAAAATACTATGTAATTTCATTACCATTGCCTAGTGGGCATTTTATCCCTGTTGAAAAATACTAATATAAATATATTTTTTAGTCCTTACGTGGTTTCTATGTGGTTTTTGACAGAGTTTTTTATGAATTTATATACGCACTTGAAATACAAATTCTGTCAAAAAATCAAATATTATAATTATTTAATTTATTTATGTAAAACGAAGAACATTATAATACATTCCACACATTTTAAAATAGTATATAATACAAAATAAGAAAATTACAAAAATTAACTGAAAAAATATCGAACAATATAAAATGAAAGACCTAACCCACACGATCGATAATATAAATGTAAAAATAAATTTAATTTATACAACTTATTGCTGGAAATATATTTTTTATATATTTATGAAATATATTTTCGTTCGTGTGAGAAAGGAATATAGAAAAATAACATACTAATAAAATATATAATAAAATAACATAATAATAAAAATAACAAGAATCAAATATAAAAATATGCAAAATATAAAATGAAACATATAATGAAATATAGATAAATCAATACATAATAATAAATATAATAAAGATTAACAAAAATGTATCTAATAATATAAAATGACTACTAAAAAAATAACAACTAAAACTGTCTAAAAAAATAAACGCAACGATTTCTCCACTGTGGTAAAACAATCAGGGCATTCTTCGGGAATTTGGCAATCACTGCAAAGTAGCAGGTGTCCACAGGGCACAAGGGCATTCCTTATCAGTCTCTCATTACATTTAACGCACGATCGTTCTGGGTTTGGCTTGACTAGAAATGACAGATAATATGTGGAATTCGTATCAGATGTTATTTTGGAATACATTTTAAATGCTTACTAATCAAAATCGCGTTTCTGAACACTGTCCTACAAATTGGACATTCCCGCCTTTGCAGTTGTTGCGGACAATTTCTGCACACTTTGTAGTGTCCACAACCGTCGAAAGCATGCGACACCTCAGTCATTAGACAGACACTACACATTACTGTAAAATCAAATCAAACGTTTTTTAGGTATCTATTAAAGAAGAAATGAATTATTAAAAGATACGATAGTGTCTTTAGGCAAGTATTAACGCGTCGTTATATCGCTCGATTACATTAATTTTCAATACCTTCATTCGAAGGAGGTCTTGGCCTTCCATTATTCCTGTAAGGGTTATTTCTTACGTTTCGGCGACGACGGTGACGATTACGTAAAACATAAACTCCACTGTCACCATTGGCTTCGTCGATTGAATTTTCTAATTAGAGCGAAATGTTATTATTATATATATATATTATAGTGAATGTTTGCAATTTTTTATTTACTGCAAGAAGGTTTGGTACGATAACACCATAAGTTGCAGATAGCAATATATCGCAAACATTGCACAAAGTTTGCATAAACTGTTTTTGTATACCAATAGTTTTATTTAATTGTAATGTACCATTTTCTGCAAGAAGATCATCTTCTTGAACATTTATATCTGCGAGATTAAATGCAGCAATATCTGTCCTGTCTATAAATCATCCATGGGAATTTTTTTATGTTAAATGAAACATAATATATATATATATATAGAAATAATAAGATTGTATTGCAACAATAATACAATAACATACTTGTCTGCATAGTCACTTGTGCAAAAAATAGAGCCATGGAGTCAGAAAAACTCTCAAAAAATTCAATAATGGTTGTTCTATATGAATAATTTTTATATTAAAATAATTAATAATTTATTGCAAAAAGACATTTATTAAAATTAATATCACAAGGAAAGATAAATCAAAATAAGAAATTGTAATCTCATATTTTAATATAATTT
>JABFPJ010000869.1:0-31912 GCA_022817425.1 Gryon sp. ZL-2020 | reverse complement strand
ACTTCTGTTTCCATAGTCTATACTCAATTGGAGCAAAAGTTTGAAATAATGTTTGTATTACTTTTGCTCAAGTTGTTTGTTAAAGTTTGATACACAATTGTTACATGTAATTGAATTATTGAATATGTTTAAACGTTTGATTTAATTTGCACAAACAGCCGAATCTCCAAGTACAGTTTCAATATCACCGCCATCGGGTAGTCCGATATCTTCGACAGTTTTGCAAAGAGAGGGTATCATCAATCAGCCAATCAGCACACCTGCATCCCCGCTCTCGTCGCTATCCTCACCTATTACCCAGCTGAATTTACTGTCAATCGAAGATTGCACACAAGATCCAAACTGGCAGGCCACCAAGACCACCGTACGCGAGCGAAATGCCGCGATGTTTAATAATCATTTGATGGCTGACATACAGTTCATTGTTGGCAGTCCAGGTAAATAATATTAAATAAAATGGATGCATTTTTAAATAATAAATGAAAAGAAGAAAAAAATGTTAATTAGCATCGATTTATTTTATAGGTCACACGCAGACAATTCCCGCACATAAATATGTCTTAGCTACTGGTAGCTCTGTATTTTATGCCATGTTTTATGGAGGACTAGCGGATAACAAAAAAGATATCGAAGTGCCAGATGTTGAACCCGCTGCCTTTTTAGCTCTCTTAAGGTGCTTAATTTAGCAAATAATCTTTTTTTTAATTGATTACTGTAATCAGATAACAATAAAGTATATAAAACTGAAAAGTGATGGACTAAAAAACAACTAAAAGTAACAAGATTGAACATTTTTTTAATACAATAATTTTCAGAAACAAAAGATTAATTTAATAGAGTGATTGTAATAAATGTATAACTTTTAATTCAACTCATTATAAAATGAGTATCAATTTGATACGATTATTTACATGTTTATAGTAGATAGATATTTGTTTAATTTGAATAAAAATAATTTGATTAAAATGTAATTAAAAGTTGGTATTGGAAAGCAACTGAATGAAATTACAGATTACTTTGGAAAACAGTAACTTCGTTACGTTACAAAGTTATCAACTAAAATTGCACTTACGAGCCAACTTTGAAAATAAGAACTGATTTGAATTTGAACTCTTAATTGATATTCTTAACTTTCATTTTGAGATCTGATTATAGACCTAATAAATTTTGAATTTAATTGTTAATGTAAGATTTATTATTGTGTAAAGTACTAAGAAAATGTGTATTGATGACGAATAGTAATGAGCAAATAATAAATCCGTAGGTACATGTATTGCGACGAAGTTCAGTTGGAGGCAGACATGGTGCTGGCGACACTTTACGTCGCGAAGAAGTATATTGTGCCGCACTTGGCGCGCGCGTGCGTAAATTACTTAGAAACAAGTTTGACGGCAAAGAATTCGTGTCTGTTGCTGAGTCAATCGCGTTTATTTGAAGAGCCCGATCTGATGCAACGCTGCTGGGAGGTGATCGACGCTCAAGTAAGTTCGAAAGCACGATCAGTCACGTTAACGAAATCGAACAATAGACGATCGAGTCATCAGGGCTTTATTAGTCCCTGCTTGTATCGCACGCACAGCTGGAACTCCAGCGTGGACGTGGATCGAGACGAGAGTCGGCTGAAAAAGTGGCAAACCCAAAGCATACACGAAGGCATTATTAAGTTCAACGAAAGTAGCGCGCAGTTGTTTCACAGTAAGCTCGAGTTCTCGTCATATCCGTTGAATTATTCCGCGAGCAATTGCGTCCTCTTCGATCTTCGATACGATAATCATTCACACAAGTGCGAACCAATTTATCGCATCAAGAGCGAGCCACAATTGCTCGATGCACGATTTGATATCGAAGTCACGCAGAATCTTGTCTTCAATGACAGTGATAACAATTTTCGACTCAATACTTGCTGTGATAACAATTGTAATGACTTCTGCCACATCAAACTTTAACCATTATTCATTGCTAGACAAATCAGAATTTGAATTGTAATAAGCAAATTATAACAATGTAAAAGCAAATGCTTGCAGATTCTTTTTTTTGCATTCAAGCTTACGTTAATTTGCTTACTACAAGAAAATTCCAATTTAGGTAACTAGAATTCTCTTGTGATAACTCAACTTGGAGTGCAAGCACAGTGGGGTGTTCTGGTCCATCAGTTACATAATCATACGAAAGTAATTAAACATTTACTTTTACTAACAAAATGCACTAGAAATTTAATTCCTAAGATTTTAATCATCAAATATGATGCTACTTCAAATGAAAATGTCATACATTTAGAGTAAAAATTTAACAAGTGCATTTTCTTGCAGTCACTTAGTGTACCTTATAAAAGATACGAAAATCAAAGTTCGGAGTAAAAGATTTTTTACAAAACAAATAGAAGAACATGAAAGGTCTATGTATGACTTTACAATAGACCTTGTTCACTTAGATTACACAATTATACGAAGTTTTTTTTGAATCTCGATGTGTGCATGAACAAAATTAACGTAGATTATTTTTTTAGTCGTAGAAATAATGTTTTTGTTTTTTCGTTTTTTTATCAAAATGAAACTACTGCCGGTACCGTAATTTTGTTCCGTGCGTTCATGTATTGCGCTTACAAATTGTAAGAATCATAGACACTTTATATTAATCATCTTTAAAAGCATAATTTGAAAGTACATATTTTGTAATTAAATGACAGTCACGAACACAAACCGAAACATTGGCAACGTATCCATATTGTAAATACGTGAGATTATAAGATGAAACTTTGTTGTTCAGATGGAGATAAGTAAAGTGATTTGAACAAAGTTGCGATCGTTTTTGTCAGTGCTTATAAACCCTCTCCATTTTATACGAATTCATTCTCATTTTTCTTTTCCATTCATTTTTTATTATATTTTAACTCACTGTTTTATTCCTCCTCATTTACTTCAATTTTTATTTCAAATATCTATAAATCTTTTTTTATCTCTATTTTTATTTGTACGCTTCACGTAAGTTCGTTTATGTATATTAAATCTACAAAACTTCCCTGATTGTATACTGCTGATAAATTGAGTTGATATACTTAATATATTCATAACACAAAATCATCGTACGTGTTTCATTAAACGATCAAACTAAAACAAATATTCGTTTGTGCTCGCAATACGCAAATCTCGACTGTTATATATTGTCACAAATGTTTTCATTATTTCAGTTTCATGTGTAAAAAAAATGTCATTCTTTCTTTAAAATTGTATTAGCTTCATAATAGTATTGTTTAGACGAAAACTGTTGTTTACAGGCGGAAATGGCTCTCAAATCAGAAGGTTTTGTAGAGATTGATATTCATACACTTGAATCGGTTCTATCTCGGGAAACGTTAAATTGCAAGGAAATTCATTTGTGGAATGCGGCCTTAAGGTGGGCTACAGCTGAATGCATTAAGCAGGACTTAGAACCCACACCGGCTAATCAACGAAGAGTATTAGGTAAATTCATTTTTCTTTAAGTGCACTAAGTTTGTTCATGTTTAGTCTCATTATTTTATATATATATATAATGTTTCACCATTTTAGGTTCGGCGCTCAACTTAATTAGACTGCCAGCAATGAGCTTAGAAGAGTTTGCAAATAATGCAGCACAAAGTGGCATTCTCACGCAACAAGAAACTATTGATATTTTTCTCCATTTCATTGCTAACACGAAACCTCAATTGTGCTATCCTATCAAACCCAGACAGGGATTAAAAACTCAGGTAAGGTGGATGTTATTTTATCTAACAACAAGGTTGTACAATACAAAATGTATTTCATAAAATTTCAACATTTCAAGTGCCTAGATGCAAATCTCAATAAGACCGCGTGAATTTTAATCAATTTGTCGGGACTTAAATTATTTTATCATTGAAATGCTGAATAAAAGTTATTAAAAAATTTGTATTTTATGTTTTTGACATTATTGCAAAACTATTCTAATAAACAAAATTCAAAAATGTATTTAAAATTGTTTTTTTTTCTAATTTAAAAATATTTGTTCAATGAACATATTGGAATTTGCATCTAGGCACTTCATTTTCAAGACATTTTTACTGTTATAAAAACTTGTTTAAAACTTAATTATCAACATACAATTAAAATGTAATAAATTTACATTCAATGAAAAAGTAATATGCAAATTTAAAGAATGATTAAATTTGTCTTGTTTCGAACCTCGAGATTTCAGTAATGAGTTTGATGAAAGAAAGAAGAAAACAAAATGTCATTAAAGGCAATTAAACATAGAAAATTGGAATCTGGATTTGTGTTCTCAGGTTTGTCATCGATTTCAATCGTGCGCATACCGGTCTAATCAATGGCGCTACAGAGGGCGCTGCGACTCAATTCAATTCAGCGTGGACAAGCGAATTTTCGTCGTCGGATTTGGTCTCTATGGAAGTTCTTCCGGCGCTGCGGACTACGCGGTGAAGATCGAACTGAAAAAGCCCGGGCGTGTGCTCTCGGAAAACAACACGAAATTCTTCTCGGATGGCTCGAGTAACACATTTCACGTGTACTTTGAAAATCCAATTCAAATTGAACCCGAGTGCGTTTATACTGCGAGCGCAATTCTCGACGGTACGGAACTCAGTTACTTTGGTCAGGAAGGCATGACCGAGACTACAGTTGGCAGTGTTAACTTTCAATTTCAGTGTAGCTCCGAGAGCACAAATGGCACCGGAGTGCAGGGCGGTCAAATTCCCGAACTCATTTTTTACGGACCTCCGGCGGACGATTGACGCGCCCTCTAATCGCTTTTTCTGCCACGACAGTGGCGCCATCGTCCGCCAACTTCTCTGCGCATGCGTACGCAGCGTCATCGCCTCTTTGAGGTTAACACACTGTAATTTAATGTTATGCAGGATTGCCAGCAGCTAATTGTTTTATTTTTATTTTATTCATATTATTATTCAATACATGTTAATACTGTAAACAATCATGAGCTATCATTTTTTGTTGAAATATTTAAATCGTTACTTTTAGATAAGGTAACAATGTTAATTGTACATCTTTACTTTACCAAAGAAAACAAACCAAAAGTGATAAAAATACACTCGACATGTAGTCTTAAGATCTGATACACTAATCTAATAAACTCTTTTGCACACTTTTCTTTTGACATAATAAATCACAAAACAAAAGTGCCAGAAAAACTTTCCCGCAATATGATGTTTAACACTTTAATGAATATCTTTCTTCTTCATAACGTAACACTTCACCAGTCTTTTTTTCAACTCGTTTAAACATGCATACACTTCCGAGTTATTTCCTCCACATTTAGTAATATTTTTCGTTCTATTTATAATCTACTACTGCATCTGAAAGAGCTATTATTTAAATATCTAAACTATCTCATCTATTTGAACATAATGAACATCATTAAGTTCAAACATCTGCAAACTTGAATGAATATACGTCTTAATTTTGTTTAACATTTTAATAACTGCTTGAAACTTATTCGATTCAATATTTGGAATTACATTAACTCAACCGATAAAAAAAAATTCTAATTTCCGCCTTGCGTTTATAACTTAACGATCTAATTCGTGATCCACAATTTTAATTATTTTATCATATGTTGCCACACCATTAACTTTATTTTTACGTAATTATCTCACTTCAATACAATCTTATGGTCTTAAGAGCGGACTCATTAATTAAACAGAAATTTCTCTCGAGGTAAGCCAAAAGTGATAATTTATTATAAAAATAAAAAAAAGAAACATGTACTGGCACAAAATATTTGAGCATATTAAATGTTGGCAATCCTTGTTCTTTAGTTGAACAGTTTGAAGAAACAAACAAGTTTGTTCAGTTTAGCATCACGGATTGACAACGAAATCGTTCGTTTCAGGGAAAAGTTGGGGGACAATTGTAAATAAGCGGGAACTTATGTAGCATAAATCGTTGATTCGCGATCTTTTTTATCACTAAACTCTGTCTTTCCAACTGTATTATTGTTGCGTTTGTACAATTTTGCATAAGGTTTTAAATCGTTAAGATTCCATATGCCAAATTTCTTATTATAACCTAGTGTCTTATGGATGTGCAAAGTCGAAATCGCGCTCGCGATAAGAGAACACTGTATATGCCTTTCGGGGATCGTGCGGTTATAAACAAAGACAAACAAAATAAGAGCAGAAAGAAGATACTTTTCAGACGAATTGTAACGAAATGTAACAATAACTTTGAATTGAAGTGTATAACTTGAATGCTATTAGAGGAGCTGTCGTACAAGATTTTTGGTCAAATATTATTCTGCGCTGAAGCGTATGACAGCATTTCTAATATTATTTTGGTAATAGGTAATATTAGCTTTCCTCGTTGTACTCACGAAAGAGATTTTAAAAGTATTTCTTATACTAAGAAAACGTGCACTTTTCACTATTCTTGCGTAGCTTTAGTTCAAGTATATGTAAGAGTACAAAGGGATTATAAGATAATACAATTTTCTGTATAAATACTCATTCTCGATTTAGCATCAACTTATTATTCATATTCACCTTCTCCTCATGATTTATTAATCGAGCATTTGAATCTTGATTGCATTTTTATGCTCAAAATCATTTTTGTTGTTGTTTTATATATCAAATGTAAAAAAAACACTTTGATCATTTTTGTGTTTAGCTATTTAAGGTTGAATGTAAGTCAATTTAACATTTTATTCAATAATTTCTATTTATTTATCATTTTAATACAATCATTCTTATATTATAATTTTAACATTTAAGTTCTAATATTATATGAATCATTATTGAATCTCATTAAAATTTGTATTTTCTATGTTTCGATTATTAAAAGCGAGAACTTTTGAATTAACTGTAGAAAAATATAGTTTTTTAATGTATATACAGTTTTAATCAATGTTATGTATCAAATAAAATTGACTTTGAAATATAATGATAAGAAATTGAAACTTGAGTTGGAGAATAGATATTTTGAATTAAGTGTTTCTATTATTTAGATATTTATTTCAAATTGTTAAGTGTATTAATTAGTTTGACATTAAAGTTTGAAATTCTGTGTTCCTCAGAATATAATTTTTAACGCGTTAAATAATAAAAAATATCTTTTCCAATCAAGTTCATGATATATATTCAAGTAGAACTTACCAATAGATGGCGGTTTAATACACAAGGCCTGCGTGAACTTCAAATATGTACGTCCCAGTTCGTGTACACAAATTTGAAGTATGTCGCTGATGTCAATCAACATATCTGTTTTAATGTTCAAATTAAGAAAAATGTATTTTCATAATATTTAAGAACTGCGTTTTTGAGCTTAACGAGTCTTAAATCAATAAAACTAGTCTGAATTTAAGACACCAGATGTATCTATGTTAAGCCTAATAATGCTCTTTTTGTATTAATGTCTACTTTTACCACCATTTCTATATTATTTTTATATTCTGATGATTAACATATAATTATACAAGCAGATAATAATTTCTTAATTTTCATTGTTATATGTATTGAAGAATTCTGGTCAATTATAGAAAAAATATTGTTCTGAAAATACCCTTCGCTAAATAAAAATAAAAACACTTTTTTTGGAAAAATTTTGCCATTTTTATCAAAGTAAAACTTCGAAATCGAAATCAAGAACGTGAATTGGGTAGAAACTGCAATGTTAAGTATGCATTTATGCAAATGATCATAACTTTTTATGATCATTTTTTTAAGCAACAACATTTAATTTTCTTTCGTGCAATTCGTAAGATAAAACAAACTTTTATAAAATGTTAAGTTTTATCGGGTAACTAATCTGCTACAAGTGTTTAAATATGTTCTAAATTTTAAGTAAAAAAGTTGGTTTAGTTTTTGCAGTTTTTCTCATTTAATAATAAAGTCAAGTGACTTTCCAATAAATGCTTCATAAAGTAGCAGGTTTTACTTTTAATTTATATGAAAGAATGTTCTAATCCGATGGAAATTGCTAAAGTTATGACCATTTGAAAATCGGCAAAAATTTCCCCCAAAAAATTCTGTTTTTTATTTTGCAGAATGTATATTTTCAACATGATATGTTAAAATAAGTTTAAAAAAGTGCTTAATTATAGTAACTGAAAAAGTTATAGATAAGAATAAAAGATATTTTTTAAATTAAGTTAATTTAGAGTGGAGTTTAGAATTTTATTTCAAATTTTAAAATGAATTATTATAACTTACAATAAACAATTCAAATTATATTTTAAACTGTAACGTTAGATAAAGTTAAGATTTTGTAATATTATTTGATTAGTAATCTTATTTTAATTTACATAAATAAAGAAAGACTTTTTTTAACATTAGAATTTAAAAACAAAAATATATATATATCGCTATTTAAACTGAAACAATATTTTAAAGGATACGTTCGGTCGATGCTGTCCTACAAGTTATATAAACACAAGCAGCATGGTTGTGACTTTGCTTTCTTCCTCTCGTTAAATTCTTTTCCAGGGCTAACTTATAATATGCTACTGCTTGGTCAATATAATGCTGTTTTAACCTGCGAAAATATTTTTGTAATAAATAAAAATATTACAATAATTGTATACACATGCAACAATAAATATGCAAAATAAATATAACAAATGATCCTTTAAGAAAAAGTTTATGAAAGATGAGAAGTTAGCTTTTAACGCCAATTAATGCGTAACGCCTATAAAAACCAATCAAATTACAGAAATGTTTTGACAATTTGACAATTGTTTGACATTCCAGTGTCTTTAAAGTATAGGCAAAGTAAAACTGTCAGAATAAAATAGTCACATTTGCAAAAAAGAAAATTAAACAAGAAATAATTATAAATAAATAAAAAAGTTTAGTTATGAAAAATTAAAAATTTAATATGTGCGTGCGTTAATTTGACAGCTTCAATGTTTATTTGTTTAAAAAAAATTGTACAGCTTTAATGTTTATAAAGTTAGTTTGTTAAATAACAAATTAAATAATAATAATAGCAAATAAAATAAACTTAAAAAAGTATTTGAAAAAGATACAACTTGATGAATGTAACGAATTGAAACCCAAAAATTTGTTTTGTGATATTTTTTTTCTTGTGTTAACTTGTGTTAAAAAATCTTTGTATTATAATGTTAAACAATCTTTTAGTTTCTTTATAAAGAAAAAATCTCTAGATATAGATATCCTCTTCGGAGAATGTTTTCATGCAATAAGACATACGTTTTAAAAAATGATGTAAAAATTATTCAATACATTTTATGTTATCTGCCGCAAAATATTCGCAGTTTTATATTTGTATAATTAAACGAGAAATAAAATATATTTGTATAAATCTGTAATATTATTTAAGTATGTCGAAGTAAATATATAATATATAACTATATTAAAGCTGTCAAAAATGTATCATGTCAAATTACAAATTATCAATTAGCAGTTGATATTTTATTATATTTAATGTCAAGTGTTTTATAGTATTATAAATTATCAAATTAAAAAAGTGCGCGCGAAGCGCGCAGAATATCCTAGTGTATTAAAAATTACTTGTGACAAAAACAATGTTATTAGTTGAATTAAAATTTCAAAATACTTACTGCAACTGGTTACATAAGTGTGTAATTCCTTTTCGTGCATTTTTAATAGTATTTTCCCTTGATTCTTTACTACTAATATGATAACCTAAGAACATAAAAGTATATATATTAATAAATGTATAAAGTACACATACAAATTTGTTTATTATTAATTTTTCATGTTCATTTACCAGCACCAAATCTTGTACTGGCGCCACCAGAACTTTCACTCGAGACGAATTGACCGATGACTGTGATATTCCCATGTGGACCCTCAGCAAATTCATTTTCATTGACAATAATTTGATCTTCGAGAACAACACCACATTGAGTACATACCGCATCTCCTCGAGATGGATCTGTTTCGATATCAGTGGATCCACAACTTTTACACTTATTTGCCGACATCTTTCTAAAATAATACAACATTTTATCGATTACAATAATTATGTATCATTTTTAATTTTGTATTCGTTTGTTTCATTTATTTTTTTCTATTTAAATAATCAATTGCATAGTACAAGAAAAATGCAGATTGTTTACTGAAGATAACCTAATCTTTAGACAAATATGTCATTAAGTTGACAAAATTTATTTTAAAATAAAAAACAAAATATAATTTTGCAAACTAAGTAAATATGTTTATTTAATTACTTTAATAAATATTACAAACAAATTTCAAACAGATAAATTCATTTATATACATTATATGTAATAGGTATATAAGTTTCATACTCTTTGATTGAAGATAAATTTTTGCATTCAAATAATAAATATAATTATTATTATTTCTTACAAACAAATGAAATATGTTTGAGACGCTTTTTTGTTATTATATGAATTTACATTCTGCAATATAACAAATTATAATTATAAAATAACAACAATTAGAGGTAACCTAAAAGAAGGAAAATTTTTATATTGGCTGATACAAAATATACAATTTAATTATTTTCATTTTTATAAATGTATTGTCATAATTTTGTGTGAATATAGAATATTTACCTTCGAGAGCTTGAGTGCAAATTATTAATTTAGCCCGTAATGTGTCCGAACGATCACGCTTTAAAGAAGTCACAAGTGATGTTGATATTATGTAGAAGCGTAATATGGCTGAAAGCTTGATTAAGTCTTTTAAGACTTAAACTGTCAACATTTTCTAAAATAATCACATTTTATGAGAGCTTTATTCTCATATTTACTAGATTAAAAATTAATTTTGACAAAGACTTTTTATTTGTAAAACTTAAAACAAGCATTTATTACATTTTTCTGCTTTAACTACTGAAAAATTGTGGATATGTCAGTTAAAGGAGGTTCATAAAAGACACGTGCTTTTGCTTACAAGTGTCCAAAAATAAATTTCCTATGAATTGAAAGTTATTGAACGATTACTTATAAACTAAAAAATAGCAGCGATATTTGTATAAATGTTTAACAAATTATCGGATTTGTATTTTCAATATAATTCAACTTAATTTTAATCAGATGTGCTAATTTTATCTCTTTCTAGTACAAGTAGATAGACAAGGATAAAAAAGTAATATTTAAGGTGATTTTTCAAATTCACAGTTTGTATTATTAAATTAACAATTTCACTAATTATATTTTTTTATTATAAACTAGTGTGTCTTTAAGGTGATTGCTCAAGTGCCCTTTGTTTACATAAAATCAGTTCGGTTATGGTGTCCAGAAATAAAGTTTGTTTATTACCAAAATGAATCCAGCAATTCTTTTATTCCTTAGGAATTGCTGGATCAATTTTGGTAATAAACAAACTCTTTTTTTCGGCAACGTAACCGAACTGGTTTTATGTAAACAAGGGCACTTGAGCAATCACCTTAATGATAATTATTTTATGATAAATTATAAGTAAATAGTTAGTTTGTGTTTTAGAATGACATTGACGCATGTAGACATTGGCGGTGCTACTCTAACCAATGTAACAATATAAGACAAAGTGCAAATTCAAAATCAATTATCTCGAAAACTAAGTAGGTAACAAATTTTGAAAAAGTTATGTATACTTATATATTATATTAATCTATAGAAATGTTTTAGTCAAATTTCAAGGAAAAATCTTGGATTATCGAGGTTACGAATTTTTCATCTTAACTAAATTTAGTTAAGAGGATGGCACAGTCATTATCCACCAGATTTAGTGTTAGTTTGATTTATATAATTATTACTTTTTATGATTGAATTTCATGAGATAGTCGGTGTTTATATTGAATGGGAGAATTAAACTGTGAAAGAAAATTTTATTTTTTACATGCAGTATTGAAAAAAACATGAACAAATAAAAATAGAAATCTACATTATCATTTTTTTTGTTCATGTTTTTTGCTTATTCTATACAACAAAAAATTTTGTATAGAAGAAAATTTTCTCCCATTATTCAAGAACACCGAGTACCTACACATATTTTAATTTAAATCATAATATTTGTGTAAATCAAAAAGACACTAACTCCGGTGTAGCAGCACTTGTCCATCCTCTTAACTAAATTTAGTTAATACACACATTTTTTTAGTCACCATAAGCTTCTGTAGTATTTTTCTGTAAGGGTTGAAAAATATGGTTTGCAATTTTGCATTAATAATTCTTATTATTTTCTTATATTTCCTTATTTTTTCCTTGTTATATATTTTATATAATTAACGTATTAGTGTTTTTTTGTATCTTATTTTTATGTTCAAACTATATCCGATGCCTCTTTTTCCCGTTAATTTATATATCTTTTACCTGATTTTATTTTTAATTAATCAATTATCTTATTTTTCCTTTAAAAATACTGAATATTCAATTTGAAACATAAACTCTTGAAATTAATATAAAACAAATTTTTCATTTAGCAATTAATAAATAGACTTCGTTGGGAATAATGATAAACTTTTTTTTAATAATATATTATTTGATTTAAACATACCAAATGATGTTTGTATGAAAAAAACATAGCAAATGATGTTTAAGCAAAATTCAGATATTTTTGTTAAGATTGTTTTGTTAAGATGTTTTCTTTAAGATTGGTAAATGTTAGCATTATAAGTAAAGTAAACACACATGTTTGCATAATGCTAACAAAATATATTATTGATGAGGCATATCACACCTAGCGTATGGCCATTATGGGGATAGCCATAATAAAACCCGTTCTCAGTATTTCTGATCTGGACCACATTAGGTTCACATGAGGCGAGTGTCATGTTATTTTGAAATGTTACGGTCATCATTAGGGATGTCATAAGAAGCAAAAATGGTTTCGCCCGGGCGAAACTCGCGAATCAATTGCTTTAGTTAAATGAGTTTCTACAATTTTTCCAAATTTCAAGATGATTGATTATCCCAAAGATAAGATATTTAATAATGAAAATTGAATAAGAATCATTAACGTTAAAGAATGCACAATTTTCTTAATAACTTACATACATAATAATAGTCAGATGTAAATGAAAAATAAATTATAAGTTATGAATGTAATTCTATTTGGCATTTAAATGGTACAAATTTTGTGATTATATAATTTAGAACTTATAATAATCAATTCTTGATGTTTAGATTTATTATAAAATATTTATACAGAATGTATGCGCTAAATTTGCGTAAAAATTATTTCAATTATTTGTAATAAATAAAGTAACTTCTATTAATATGTTTCTAGAAATGTAATTTATTCAGGTGTTTGCAATATCTTTATCTGCAGATACTGACTCACTTTGTGGTATTATTATTTATTTTAATTATTAATTACAGTTTACATAATTTTTGCTACAGTTTTATAGCTAGGAAAGTACATTTATTTTATGTGTTTTTAATAAAAATAATAAATTAATTATATTGAATTAATATTTAAAAAAAAACTTGATTATTGAAGTATACTTTAATTTTCAAAGTCATTGCCCTTGCGAGACCGCTAAGACTTATTATGTCATCGTACAGTAGTCTGCAGTACGCAGGTTCGCATGGTAAAGTTTTTTCTGCGATAAAAGTTGAATTAGTTAGCATTCTTCAATGAATGATGACTGAAGTCAAAGCAAAACACATTTTGCACAGTGGAATTTTTCATCCCTTATTAAGGAAATGGCAGTCTCCGAACGTAGAAATCACGCCGGACAATTTAATGTATCCAATTTTTGTACTGTGAGTGTAATAACCTTAAATCCATTTGTATTACCTACGTATATATATATTGATGGCAATAAGAAACACAGTTAATTGTTTTCGTATGTTGATGCGATGATTCGACAAGTATTTGAATGACAATTTATAACACAACTAATATGTTTTACATTTAAAAAAATTAAAAGTATTACAATTTTCGTATTCATTTTGTAATATTATTTTCTTTAAAATTATATTCATTTAATATTAATGCCTTTTGATATGAGAAATTTAATTGACTTAAATTATGTTTTATATTAAAATAAATATTTAAAAAGATATAATGATTGTAATATTTTTTGGAATATTTTTTATAGTGATGATCCAGATAAAAAGGATGCAGTAAATAGTATGCCAGGAATTTATAGATATGGAATCAACCATTTAAAGGAAATGTTGGATCCGCTTATTAAGAAAGGACTTCGCTCAGTTTTGTTATTTGGTGTGCCGTACGATTTGGAAAAAGTATATAGTTTTTCTATTATTTATACATTTATAATATAATATTATAATTTATATAATTGTAAATTAAAGTTCAAATATATTATAAAAATGATATACTTCTTTATTATTGTAACTTATGTAAATCTATAAATTTTTAGGATGACATAGGCGGTAATGCAGAAAGTTGCAAAAATCCCATAGTCCAGGCTGTGCCCTTATTAAAAAAATGGTTTCCAGATTTAGTTATAGCATGCGATGTGTGTTTATGTCCTTACACTAATCACGGACATTGTGCAATTTTAAATTCTGATGGGAGTATTAATAATGATGCTAGTTTAAAACGATTATCCGAAATTTCAGTTGCTTACGCAAGAGCAGGTAATATCATTTAATAATTATTTATTACAAAATTATTATAATATCATTTATAAATAGAGCAATAAACAATTAAATGTAATTTTATTTTGTATTCATTATTTAATCAGGAGCTGATATCATAGCACCGTCAGATATGATGGATGGCAGGATAGGAGCGATAAAATGTGCCTTGCATAAGGCGGGTTATTCAAATAAAGTCGCTGTTTTATCGTATTCGGCGAAATTTGCATCAAGCTTTTATGGACCTTTTCGCGATGCGGCAAAATCTTCGCCAAAATTTGGAGACAGACAATGTTATCAGTTGCCACCAGGAAGTATTGGATTAGCTACACGAGCTGTTGTATGATATAATACAATTATATAATAATTTATGAAACATTAATGAAATATAATAATATTAACAATAATAATAATAATAATAATAATATTAGTAATAAAATGTATTCAATGTTTAGGATCGAGATGTGGAAGAAGGCGCCGATATGTTAATGGTGAAACCAGGAATGCCTTATCTTGACATTATTCGTCAAAATAAAGACGCCCATCCAAATTTGCCAATGTTCGTGTATCAAGTTTCTGGAGAATACGCGATGATATATCACGGATCCCAAAACGGCGCGATTAATTTGGAAAGTGTTTTGAAAGAAGTTTTGATTTCAATGAGACGCGCGGGTGCAGATTGTATTATTACGTACTTTACGCCCCAAATTTTGGATATGATGCTTAAAAGTAAATTTTAATAAATATACCAAAGAACATGAAGAAAGATTAAGAAGAATAGAATAATTTGTTTAAAAAAATTAGGAAAATTATACAATAATATATGAAATAAACGTTTTTGAAACGTTTTGTTTTATATCGAATGATGAAATTTGCACGGATTATCGGTAATAAAATATCGCAAACTGTGAAAGTATTTTTATAAACGATTATAAACGTAAATCATGTATTCTGTTGCAATATAAAATGAAATTGTACAATATAAATAAATGTTATAGTTTATCGAATTTTATATTCACATATATTTGATTCAAGATATTTTTTAGCTGAATTATATTTTTCTATTGCTTTTATTAATTTTTATATGTGAATTATATTGTTGGTTAACGTTATTCAAATTGCTCATCTTTAATAAACATACTTTCAATTATTACTGTTTGATATTGTTAATAACATGCTTGCAACTTCGATAAATAATCAATTAATCATAAAATAAACAAACGAAATAAGCAAGACTTATCATCTTTTTTCTTTTTGATTATTAATTTCAAATTCGAATATCACTTTAGTAAAAAGTGATATTTGAATTTAATTATTTATTAGCATTATTACTTATTTTTACATTCGAAATCATACAATTATTCTTATGTTCAATATTTAAAAGTAAATATTAATGCAATTTAACGTTCTTTAAATTAAATGTCTTTGTAATCAAATAATAATGCACAATTTAACATGCAATTACACAAATATTTAGAGAAAAATATTTAATGTTTGATTAGATATGACTAAATTTATCGTTTTATATGTCTGTAGTTAAAAAAATATTTTGATACATTAAAAATACCTTTTCAAGTAATATACTTACTATATATTACATAATTACTTTTAATTTTAGATTTTACAAATTAAAAAAGTATAGATTATTTTACTGATTAACATCATATTCAATTAATTTAATATATATGTTTTTATATACAAATTAATTACTTAATAATAATTATTAAAAATGTTGTAAGTATATTAGACAAAATTACAATGTGTTTTACATTTTTAGCCTATTATTCACAAAATTAAGAATACATTGTTTAAATATAATGTCAAAGTCTGATTACGTCACTAAAATTGGAGGCACCATAAGAAAGGAAACGGGCACAGGATGATTCAATATCCATGTCCAAGGCAAAGGAGAGCAGAGGACCATACCGGTACTTTTCCCGTTATGTTTGAAAAGTGTGACGTGGAAAAACGCATGCGTGGGCATTTACGTTCTTCTCATCGGCGTATCATTTCGTTTATCGCCCCAACTACACATATAACAATTAAATATCTTAAATCAAATTTGTTTCTTAATAAATCGGCCTAAAAATTTAGTTTAATAATTACTAAAATCTCAAAAAAAAAAAAAATATTGTTTAACTTGACACATTTTTTAATTTATTATTAAAAGAATGTAAAAATAAAAAAACATTAAAAAATAAAAATTGCTTTTAAATTTAATGTTTAATGACTACTTATTTATTTGTACAAATTTTGGATTTTTTACTGTAAAATATTATTATATCATTCTTTTTTTTTCAAATTAAAATGTTGTATTGTTACTAAGTTTATTAAATATATATTTTGAATGAATATAATAAATTATAATATATTTTTTTATATTTTTTAAATTTATGTTTTTATAATTTTAAACGAATGAATATGTTATTTTACTTTGTAAAAATGTTGTAAGGAATTAAATGATAGAATAAAAAACAAAATATGATAAAAAAACAATTTCGATGGTTAAACGCGTCGCCCCCGCAAAAGCGCCTGATTATTACGTAACTGTTAGGATCGGCCAATCGGGCACATCCGCGAATCTTCTAGAAGAGAAGCGCGGTTGGCAACGTGGGCCAATGGCTGTATCACAGCGTGGTCTGCGCGGACCAATGGCAAAAGCCCATTCCGTTACTTCCAGCCAATCGCACTTGGCCACGACTCAACGCTGTCGTTAATATCCCAGCGCTACATACAGTAAGCAGTCAGTCTCTCAGAAATCAATCCACCAAGTTAAACGCATTCTAAAGCTCGCGAGTTAGTGTTTTTTTCCGTATCGAAGCGAATTTTTCGAACAATTGGTAAGTTCATATTCCGCTTTATTCATTCAATTTCTGCACCTTAATTCATAATTTTGTGCATTCATTTTTCCACCGTTTTCGGGGTGTTTCTCACTCCCTTTTTTGCCTTATTTTTACCAACCCGGAATCTAATGGTTGCCACGTCTTAAAAGCGACTTGTTTTACTTCGGCTTTTTGGAAACATTTTTCAAACAAATTTGTTAGTTTTGTTCTTTTTTGTTTATCATTTGTTTGCTATTGACATTTACCTCGCATTTAATTGTCATCTTTACTGTGACTTTAACGGTATTTTTGTTGGTTCATCAGCGAGACGAAACTATAAGTTGCATACAGCGCATTAATAATTAGCGTTATCGACGATTGCAAGCCGCATGTAATTGTGGCGTTTATTGCGGGTGTAAAGGTAGCTTTTTTCTTATTCTAGAAAAAACGCGAATGTTTTGTTTGACAGATGTCGGCGATGATGACGTCTGTTTGCGGTATATTCTTCTGTGAAGGAAAATAGTTTTACAGCTTTGCTTGATTGAAATTGATTTTATGTTAAAAACGAGTAATCTTGTTTTGAACATGAAAAGTTGCTTTTTGATGAAAATGTTGGACTTTTTAGAGCTCTGTTGTGCCGGCATTGTTCGAAAATGTGGCAGAAATATGTCGTCAGTGACACGTCATTTTTTAGTCATGAAAATTAGTATTTTTAGATATTCGAGAATTTCTCGAACTCTGAAATGAAATGCATTTTAAATTAAACCCAATTTAATTTCATTGAGATTTATGATTTATGAGATTTAATATTATTATTAAAATATAATAATTGATAATGTTCATTATTTAACTCAAGTATTTTTTTTATCGAAAAATGCATTCAAATGATGTTTCTTTTATATTTTAATTAAATAAATAAATACGTATAAGTTTGTTTAATTTAATTTAATTTAAGTTTGACTTAATCATGATATTTTCTTGTTTCAGATAGTGTTTTAAAAAGAAAATCAAAATGAAGGGAGCTATAGCGCTTCTACTGATAGGCTTAGTTGCAACTTTTGCAACGGCTAAAGAGGAGAAGAAAGAGAAAGAGGACATTGGAACTGTCATTGGTATTGATTTGGGAACAACGTACTCATGGTAAATTTCATTCATGCATCTTTACTGTTTACATACACATATATACACGTATTTTTTAAAATACATTTTTTACAAAATTACATGAATTAGTTTACAAAAATTAGTTTATAATAAGACTAGAATAATCATTCTTATTAATATTAATAATTCTAAATATTGTATAAAAATGTATTACAAGTTATTACATAACATATTACATAAAAAGATTAATTTGATTGAAAGTCTTGATAATAATTATCTTTAAAATATAACACGATAGATTTGTGTATTTTAATCGTTCATTTTTTACATTATATAAATTGATTGTTTAAACAAAAATAGCTTAAATAATTAAACGAAATAACACGAATAAAAAATAAATGTATCTTTTCAGTGTTGGTGTATATAAAAATGGCCGAGTAGAAATCATTGCCAATGACCAGGGTAACCGAATCACTCCGTCTTACGTGGCCTTCACTCCAGACGGTGAGCGTCTGATCGGTGACGCCGCAAAGAATCAGCTGACATCAAATCCTGAGAACACGATTTTCGATGCGAAACGTCTGATTGGTCGTGACTGGTCCGACAGCACCGTTCAAAATGATGTCAAATTTTTCCCCTTCAAGGTCATCGAGAAGAACAAGAAGCCACACATCAAGGTCACCACCACCAAGGGCGACAAAGTTTTTGCGCCTGAGGAAATTTCTGCCATGGTTTTGGGCAAGATGAAGGAAACCGCAGAAGCGTATTTGGGCAAAAAAGTCACTCATGCTGTGGTTACTGTACCTGCTTACTTCAACGATGCTCAGAGACAGGTAATTAACAAAAATTGATCTAATTAATAAACAAGATTACAAAAGATTAATATTTTAAGAAGAAACAATACAAAAATGAAAACGTAAAAAAATAAATGAGTAATAATAATACATTTGTTTTTTAGGCAACCAAAGACGCTGGAATAATTGCCGGATTGAACGTAATGAGAATCATCAATGAGCCAACTGCAGCTGCAATTGCATATGGTTTGGACAAAAAGGACGGCGAAAAGAATGTTTTGGTATTCGATTTGGGTGGTGGTACTTTTGATGTCAGTTTATTGACCATCGACAACGGAGTGTTCGAGGTAGTTGCTACCAACGGTGATACTCACTTGGGAGGTGAAGACTTTGATCAACGTGTGATGGATCACTTCATCAAACTGTACAAGAAAAAGAAGGGCAAAGACATCCGTAAGGACAATCGAGCTGTACAAAAATTGCGTCGTGAAGTTGAAAAGGCGAAGAGAGCGCTGAGTGCCAGTCATCAAGTATGTATTTTTTTTCTTGTATTTTTATGACAACAATTTATATATGATTTTTCATCAATTTTATGAAATTTGTTGAACAAGTTGTATTAACATGCTGATTTTAATTTAAGGTGAGAATCGAGATCGAATCGTTCTTCGAAGGTGATGACTTCTCCGAAACCTTGACCCGAGCGAAATTCGAGGAGTTGAATATGGACTTGTTCCGCAGCACAATGAAACCAGTACAAAAGGTTTTGGAAGATGCCGATATGAACAAGAAAGATGTTGACGAGATTGTACTTGTTGGAGGTTCCACGCGTATCCCTAAGGTTCAACAATTGGTCAAAGAATTCTTCAACGGCAAGGAACCATCGCGAGGTATCAATCCTGATGAAGCTGTTGCTTATGGTGCTGCTGTACAAGCTGGAGTACTTTCCGGAGAACAAGATACCGACGCTATTGTACTTTTGGACGTTAATCCCTTGACTATGGGTATCGAAACTTTCGGAGGAGTTATGACCAAATTGATCCCAAGGTTTGTATTTTCTCTTATTTTCGTTTTTCCGAATTCAACATTTGGAGCATTAAGAATGTTTAAACTCCAAACTTAATAATTTGTGTTTGATAAATCTAATTAACTGTTTTTGTTTTACAGAAACACCGTAATCCCAACAAAGAAATCGCAAATCTTTTCAACGGCATCTGACAATCAGCACACTGTAACCATCCAAGTGTACGAAGGTGAACGTCCAATGACCAAGGACAATCACTTATTGGGCAAATTCGATCTCACTGGTTTACCGCCAGCGCCACGTGGTGTACCACAAATCGAAGTGACATTCGAAATTGACGCAAACGGTATTTTGCAAGTATCAGCCGAAGACAAAGGTACCGGAAACCGCGAAAAGATTCTCATCACCAACGATCAGAATCGTCTAACACCAGAAGACATTGATCGTATGATTAAGGACGCAGAAAAGTTCGCCGATGAAGATCAAAAGTTGAAAGAACGTGTGGAAGCGCGTAACGGTCTTGAGTCGTATGTCTACTCGTTGAAAAATCAATTGGGCGACAAAGAAAAGTTGGGAGCCAAAATCACCGATGACGACAAAGCTAAAATGGAAGAGGCTATTGAAGAGAAGATCAAATGGCTCGAAGAAAATCAAGACGCCGATCCGAAGACTTATAACCAACAGAAGAAAGAATTGCAGGACATTGTTACGCCAATAATCGCGAAACTTTATCAAGGCGCAGGCGGAGTTCCACCACCAAGTGGCGCCGGGGACGAAGACGATCTCAAGGACGAGCTTTAATAAGCGACGCCTCGAGGTCGCCCGCTCTTAGCGCCACTTAGACTGATAAACGCCACTGGCACGCGCCCTTCCGGCGAATACCGCGAACAACGCCACCATCTACGACATAATTCGTTCGTCGCGCCATCTCTTCTCTCAATGAACGTTGATTCCATTGTTGACGCAGAATTTTGATATTTAAAACGAGTAGTTATAGTTGCGTCATTTTTTGTCATAAGTGCATTTCAAAGGTTTCATTTCTATGTTCGTATAACGTACTTGAAGTTGGATGATTACTTTGATGACGTTACACACATGAGATAAAAACTTTCTTTTATACTTGCGACAAAAATATTGTAATTTCTTTTTTTTTTTGCGTAATAAGTACAACTTTCTGTGTGAGAGTTTAGATGGCGCTTTAATATGAATTTCATGAGCGCCATCTACATTTTTTTTTAATTACAAATTTGTTTTTGCATGTTTTGTAATTTATTCTTAAATGTCCTCCGAACGTTATTGCTTCCGTTTGGATCTCGGTATTTCGTCACTTTTGTCATAGTTCTTCGAGGTTTTCGCCGGATGCGGCTCAATTAGCAGGGAAACTCGACGTAAGCAGCTCGTTTTTGGGGCTGCGGTCGTCCTGACAGACATTCTCCCGCGTGTTATATATTTATTTAATTGTTTTTGTATGTGTATCGAGTAAACAAAATACAGTTAAAATGATTTTTTTGTGAACGCGTAAAAGAACTGTATGTATGTGTGCAAGCGCGAGAACAATTGAGTGAATGAGTGATTGAATGGGTTACTCGTTTACTGCCTCCAACGTTGTATTGTACTATGTACTATACGAGTTGAATTATGTAAAATTGTGTGACTGCATTGCGTAACAATTATCACAAAAATAGAATAAAATAAACGAAACATTTTTAATTAAACCTGTTGCTCGTTTTACTTTCAAATCCTTAATCCGGTTTTTGATTACTATCACTACTACGTCATGATTATTTCATTGACTCGCTTCACTTCACTTATATTTTATCTTTGGTTTAAAAATGAAGTAGATTCAGTGATATGATATTTTCATCAAATACTTTGTTGAGTATTACTTTAAAACTCGCATTTTTTATTTTTTTTTATTAACACTGAAATCCGGGGTGGCCATTTTCTGGAAAACCTGGTAGAGCCAGGGAAATTAATTACAAGTCAGGGAAATCCATATCTTTTCATTTTGAAAATTTAAAAATTTGAAAAAGAAACTTTTTTTTGTAAAATGAATTTTTTTGTAGAAAACGTATATTAAAGTAATGTCTCAGTTTAAGAGAAACGTATAAAAATGTGAATTTTATAAATCTGTGAAAAATATTTTTATACTTATCATTATTTTTATCATTATTTTTATACTTATCATTTTATACTTATCATTATTTTTATACTTTATCATTATGCTCGAAAAAACAAAAACAACATTAACATGTTTAATTAATATTATATTATGCATGACATATTAAGAAAACACAATTTAAAATAATAATAATCACGATTAATAAAACACCTTGCCGATAGAGTACAAACAGGTACATTGTGACACTCTTCATTTTAAAATATTATTTTAAAACAGTTTATTTTCAAACGTTAACTTTTTACGTTGAAAACATTGTTTTTTTTTCATTTATTTATAAATATTTATTACCAGTAATGCTGTGATCTTTGTTTTGCAAATAACAAATGACCGATTATATAATTGGACTTTTTATTTTACTCCCCGAGAAAAATAGAAGCTACCCAGGAAATCGTTTTTATAATTTTGTTTAATTAAATATTATTTATTTAGTATATACTATAGTGATATTCCGCTTATATTTGACAAAATTGTATTTTTACTTTTTTTACACGCGATTTTTTAAAAATTCAATTATAAAATATTATCGAATAAAGTGTTGTAATGTTCATTTACTTATACTTTTATATGCTTAATAAGAATATACTTAAATATCAATAAGGGACGCTTTGTTTGCAAATGACCTCAAAAAGAATTACTATGTGTCGAGGTCATTTTTGTGTTTGAAGTTAATATTCATTGTAGTATTAAAAAATGAAAGCATAATTATTTCAAAGTTTAACATACTTTTTATGATTTTTTAAATATATTATCAGAAGTTTATGGAAGTTGGCTAAAATTAAAATCTTATTTATTTACTTTCGCAGTAAATTTTTAATAACAAAAATGACGAAAAAATTTAAATTTCAAAAAGAAATAGAAAAACTTGAAATTTTGACGCAAAAGAAAATTACATTTTGTGGCACGAAAATGGACAGTTGAAGTGGACAGTTGAATGGACAGTTGTTGATTTATCTATTACGTGAGCAATCTGCTCAAAGCAGTGATTACTTAAATGAAATAATTACCTCAATTTTATAGTTAATAATAGTATAACATTAAGATATTAATTTGATACTTTTCAAGCTGACTGTACACGGAATCATATTCTTAAGAGTTGGACAAAGCCCATTACATAGATGGACTTTGTCCAGCTCTGTTAGGGAGTAGCCCGTGGAGGGAAACTCGTTATTTGATCTTCAAAACCAAGTCAACGGTTCCAGCCTTCGAGCTCATCACGAATGCAAGTCGAGTATGAGCGCGTAAACATACAACACCACTGAGTCTCCAACTTCGTATAGTTTTATTTCATTTCCCATCTCAATGCATCAAGTTTTTTATTCAAAAAGATATGATTTCTGTAGTGAACATCTTTTTAATTACTTTTGCAAATGCTTGTGTTGCATTTGCAAACGAAAGACCGAACATTGTTTTTATTCTGGCGGATGACTTAGTGAGTATTTTTGATCATTTATTTTTTATTTGCGATGATACCCGGATACAAAAATCATACAGTTTCATACAAAATTTGGCTTTTTATATACCATATTTAGTATATAAAAATTTCTTATAATATTGTTTATGATTTATTATTAAAAGATCAAAAAATTGGCCTAATATAGTTTTGTATGATTTTTCAATATCATTTATTATAAAATTATATGAAAGTTAATTTTCTGGACATTAATTTCCATATTCTCGTATTATATGAAATTCCATATATCAAATATGGATTTCGTGTTTTTTATGGATTTCCTAAATTTTATAATAAGAAAAATTTTTTTTTTATAAAATTCTATGATTCTTGTATCAAGTATAATTATTAAAGTTCATTGAGAAGTTTTTTTTATAAGAGAAAAAAAATTGTTTGAATATGATTTTGTCATCAGGGCTGGAATGATGTCGGCTTTCATGGATCTGGAAGGATTCCTACACCGAACATTGACGCTCTTGCTTACGACGGCGTTATCTTGAACCGATATTATGTTACTCCTATTTGCACACCGTCTAGAAGTGCTCTGATGACAGGAAAGTATCCAATTCATACTGGAATGCAACATGGAGTAAGTTTTGACTAACTTTCATTTATTATTTATCAAAATTGAAACAAAGCAAGGTGAACTGCACTTGACGACCAAACAGAAGTTGGCTAAAAATATATATTATTAATATTAATTATTAATTAATTAAATAAAATATATCCATAATTAAAAAAGGTAAAGGGAGGATGAAGTTGGATAATTAATACAATTGAAATAATAAATTTAAATCTGTAATAGATCTGGCGGGGTTCACATTTTTTTTTATACTTTAAATTTGAGTTTTTAATCTTGTAACACATCATATTTCTTTAAATATATATTGCATAATTTTATTTATTAAAAACAAAAGATATTAGATAGAGCGGATTAATTCGGATACTTTTATTGTAATTATTATAATTTTTTTTTATTACAATTCAGGTACTCAAAAATGCAGAACCTTGGGGATTACCGCTTACAGAAAAGTTATTGCCAGAATATTTGAAGGAACTTGGTTATAGTAATCATATTGTGGGAAAATGGCACTTGGGTCATTATAAAAGAGAGTATACCCCTACGTTTCGAGGGTTTGACAGTCATTTGGGATTTTGGGGAGGTAGGATTGATTACTTTGATCATACATCTGAGGAGTATGTAAGTTAAACTACAGATAAATCATATTAAAATTATTTTTCCTTATATTAAAATGTTATCATATAGAGATTTATCAAAGTTAACAACAGCGGAGATTCTTTTTAAAGTAACTAATTTATATAATATTATTTTTAGAAACAATGGGGCTTAGATATGAGACGCGGATTAGACCCAGCTTGGGATCTTCATGGCCAATACACAACGGATATTTTTACGCGCGAATCTGTTAAAATAATAAAAAATCACGACACCAGTAAACCATTATTTTTATATTTGGCCCATGGAGCAACTCATTCAGCTAATCCTTATGATCCGCTTCAAATCAATGTCACCGACTATCCAGATCTAACGAGTTTTGGGCCATCATACAATCGAAGTCGTTTTGCAGGTAATATTCCAATTAAAGATATCTATTAGATATTTATAGAAATACTTCTATTGGGTTCTTAAATTCTATAAATTCAGTTTTTTATCAAAATAAAAGTATGATCTAATAATAAGGTAATATAAAAGAATAATTTTTTGTCTATAGGAATGGTTCATAAATTGGATCAGTCTGTTGGAGAAGTTTTTAAAGCTTTATATGAAACAAATATGTTATCAAATACAATAATTGTATTTTCAAGTGACAATGGCGGACCTGCCGCTGGTTTTAATTTCAATTTTGCATCCAATTGGCCTCTAAGAGGAGTCAAAAATACTAATTACGAAGGTAGTTTTTTATATGATCAATAATAAAAGCATCTGCAAAAAAGAGTAACTAATCGAAGGAAAAATAATGAAAAATATAATACAAATGTAGGAGGAACTAGAGGAGTTGGTGTAATTTGGTCAATGAAATTAACTGACAGAGGAAGAGTGGATAATGACACGTATATACACATTACTGACTGGTTACCGACTCTATTAACGGCCGCGGGAGGTGACAGTTCCTCTTTGAAGAATATCGATGGAATAGACTTGTGGCGAAGATTGAAAGAAAATGATTCTTCATTAAGAAATAGATTAAATATTTTGCATAATATTGATGATATTTTTAGAACTTCGGCTATTACTTCTGTGCCCTGGAAATTAATGCAAGGTAATATAATAAAATTGCTTAAGTAATAATAATAATAAAAATGTTTAATTTTTTATTATTCTTCATTTATTTGAAATAGGTTCAACTTATGGAACAGAATGGAACAGTTGGTATGGTCCATCAGAGAGAGAAGCATATTACAATATAACAAAAGTCAGAAATTCGGAAGTTGGAAAAGTATTGGCGAAATTGGGAAAGGAATTAAATGATGAACATATTTTATCATTAAGAAACAATTCGATGATTGTATGTCCGGCGAAAAATACTTCATTACCATCATGTATGCCGGAAAAAAGTCCTTGTCTGGTGAATATTGTTTTGGATCCATGCGAATACAACAATTATGCTTATGAGTAAGTTATTATATCAATTATTATCAATCTCGATCATTTTTAATTTTGTAACAGTATTGAATATAATTTCATTATTTAGTCTTTTCGCAGTGATTTACTGATATAAAAAGTACTTCATGGACTCATAATATTATTTAAAGTTTTGAAATATCGTCTAATGTTTAAAAATTATTTTTATAGAGCATTCTATAAATATTGTGTCTTTATAGAGTAGTTATCAGTTCATTTCAACAGAATAATTCTATTTATATTATACAGGCGACCTGATATAATGAAGATGATGATGGAAAAATTACAAATTTACAACCAAACAGCAATACCACCAGGAAATAAACCATTGGATCAACGAGCTAACCCAGACAAGTGGAATCACGTTTGGACGAATTTTGGCGATTATATTTAACTTCGAGATTTATAAACAGCAGCACTAAAGCGCAATAGAAGGTATTCTATGTAAGAAGATGAAGCTCGCCGATCTACGAGTATTGAAATAAACAGTATTTTAAAAGCATAAATTTTACTTGCGAAAGTTTGCGTAACAATTGTACTTTGTAATGCGCAATTGATGCTTTTAAAAAATAATATTTTATAATGTAGCTACTTTTATAGGTTCAAGAAACTGAATCTCTATTTTATTTTCAATATAAATTTCTCTTATATAAAAAAGTATCTGGATTTTACAAATTGTGGAAGACATATGCTTTATTTAATTTACAATAATTATGTACAATTATTAATAATTGTATATGCTTTTAATTGATAAATAACTTTTTAAATGACTTGTTGTATGATAAGTATTAAGTTTTACTGAAAATGTAAAATCTTACTCCGCATAATACATGCGGGGTAAGTTCATTTTCTGTTTCTTACATTTAAATTTGGTAAAAATTGTATTTTTACCAAAAATACAATTCTTATATATTTATTTCTTATTAGTTTTCTTAGTTTCATAACCATGAATTCCTTAAATTCCTTGGCAGTAACTACGAAATTCGTATTTATCGTATGTATCGTTTTCAGGTACTCTTTCGATCAGGAATGCATTTATACCATTTCTGACGTTCGGGAAGGATTCGTCCTTCCCGTCTTTGCTTTTGCTAATCCGGTGACAATCAGGCTTCCACTTGTTAGTATTTCCAATATTCTGTGAGGGTCTGTATAATTGTCGCCTAACTTTCCGGTTTTCTTAGGACAGGTTAAAAATACGCTATCTCCTATTTTAAATTCTTTTGGATTCATTTTCCTGTCTTAATACCTTTTTGATCTTTCTTTTGCTTGCATTAAATTGTTTCGGGCTATATTTTCGACAAGATTGAGTTTTCTTATCAAAATGGACATATATTCCTCATATGTCATCAACTTATCTTCGGACAAGGGTACATCCTTGGACGGTAATCAAGCTTCTCTGCCGTAGATTAATTCATAAGGTGTAAATTTAGTACCTTCATGCACGCTAGTATTGTAAGAGAACATTGCTAATTCTAACCATTCGTCCCATTCTTCTTCTCGATTTGTGTATTGTTTCAAATATTCGACTAGGACAAGGTATGGCCTTTCTAAGCTTCCGTTCCATTGAGGGTGAAAGGCTGTAGTCTTAAACTGTTTGATGCGGAAGATTTTTGCAATCCTTTTCATCAAAGAACTAAGAAAATTACTTCCTTGCTTGATCGGTTAAAACAGATTTTGGCGCTCCATGCATGCATATAAATCTTTTCACAAAGGCGTGTGCCACTGTGCTGGCTTTGTCGTCGGGTAAAGGTACAGCTGAAAATTTTGTTAATAAGTCTTGCATTGTTAAAATCATTACATTATCATTACTGGTTTTAGGCAATGGGCCGACCATATCCATAGCCACTTTGTCAAAAGCTACTCCAAGTGTATCGATTATAACCATTGGTTGTTTAGTACGGACTCTAATTAATTTCTTTAGTTGACAGGCCAAACAGCGGCCTATGAAATGCTGTATGTCTATTTTCAAGTTAGGCCAGAAATACTTTTTCCTGATTCGATTTAATATATTGTGACGGACAGCGACGTGTGGATAGATTAATCAACACAGTTATTGATATTAAATACTTATTTATTATAATGGGTAACTGTCCCTTACAACTCAGTTCGACTAAGTTCGTGTTAAAGATAAAGATATTAATCGATGACGCGTTTGATAGCGATCTTATGTATAATAAGAACTCCCGTTTAACAACTCTGACAACAACTCCAACAACTCCGCACGTATTTCGTTTACAACTTTCTGTTAACAAAACTCTCTTTTTACCTTTATCGTGCCAAGTTTATATCTTACTTGATTGCTGAGTTGCAGTTGCAATCGAAAGTTCGATTACCGATGCAACTTGCGATTTTCGGTGAAATTATGTTTTTCTTCATAAAGGCATTGACCGCTAGTTGCAAGCGTAGTATTTTTCGCGGTACAATGCTGGTAGAATCATTACAAAATGTTTTTCGCGCTAAATGACTTAATTTATACGTCGGTGTAATGACCGAAAGGCTCGGGCATTACAATATTATAGTCACTAAAATGAATTCGTACATTAATTTAATTGAAAACATATTAGAATAAATAAAATATTAAGCGTAAAATAAAAAATAACATATTGCTGTTGAACAATGCTTTCGGAATAATGAACAATAAAGCTCGAGAACGAATTCAAATAAACACACAATAATAACCACTTTTGAACATACGATTTTATTAGCAAATAAACATTGCGAAAATATGTAAATTCCTTAAAAGCTTGTATAGTTAGTTATAAGGACGATTTTTGACAAATGTCTTGAATAACAATGTTTTGAAAATGTGCATGTTGCACATCTCGCAGATACTTCTTCGAAAGGGAGTCCACACATAGTGTATGCCACCAAGTTGTTCTTTGAAAATTGCGTCTAAAATATAGTGGCATCAATGGGAAACAGCGCGTACACATTAAGACTCCCTGAGGATTGTGATATAGTACAGTCACACCATTCATAAGTGTATGGCAATAACTACTAACTAATGTTTTATATGCTTCGGGATAATCCGCAGGACGAACTCCATCGATTGGACCATCGAAATCTCTAATATTATCGTCCATGGGTAATTGCATTTTCTTTCCCTGACAAGAAAGACAAGAAAGAATAAAAATATTTTGCCTCATAGTTTAAACTAAATTATACGATGTAATAAAAAAAAAACAATTTGAAAATATTTGAATTCTCTTGTAAACAACGCTTACAAAATACATTAAGAAGGATGTATATAGCTTTTTTTGTTTTTAGAGGGGGGGGGGGTGTTAGCAGTCGTAATGCACGAGTCTTTCGGTCGTTACATCGCTTTGTGAAATACTTAAATACACTTTGTCAGCGTTGTCCAATTTATTAGAAAGAAAGAACGCGAATAAATAATATGTGCATATCAATAATGTTATAAATAAGAAACACACCGACAAGACATCGGTCAGAACCTCGCTAACCGACATATTAGTTTAGTTATAGTTATTCTGTAGCCTTAATTCTAAATCTTAATGATATAATTATTGTTCCTTATCCTCATCACCATCTCCAGCCAGCATGTCTGCCAGATCTTCCGGAAGTATTATGATTTTATCCTGTGATTGCGACTTTAGAATGAAATCCTGGGTGGCAGGCAAAGCTGACACAGCAGAGAGCTCGGGGTAAAAGTGATGATAGATCCATCTTCCTAATACACCATAATTTTTTGCCATTTCTACATTATCTGAACACCATTGTGCATTCCATATTTCCTCTCCTCTTCCCACTTCTAAAACACCAGAGAGGATTGCAGACAGAAAGAAATTTTCCTTCGCTCCGAGGTTTCGGATGTAAGCATAATTTATTATTCGAGCCCAGTTGTAACCCCATTGAAACTTACCTTGAGTAGTGTAAGTTGTCGTAAATTAGTCAATTCTCAACCATGAATTTGAGGTATTGGATAGCATAGATACCTCTGCTATCGACTTCCACTATGTACTGCAAGCGGTACATACTTAATTCAATAAATTGATCAACCCCAATCCATTCCTAGATGTATGAGTCAGTAGCGAACTAGTGGCAACAGCTTCCTCACCTCTTTTGGCAACTGCACTTTTGATTTCTCTGACAAATTTTGCAACAGTTTTGATGAAAAATCTGGATGTAAAATTACTTTCCTTTGTTAATGTATTGCAAATTAATTCTAGGGCTTTCTTATTTGGTGGCATGAATTCATAGGAGGTGAGCCATCCTGACATAGAATGCATGTTTTGTACAGTTCGCTTTTTCGCAAAAGCAACCTTCATTTGAGCCTCATCTTTTACTGCAGCACGGAATAATAACAATCCCAAGTATGCCCCTATGGAAATGACCATGGTCTCATCAGGTTTGGCCGTTTCACTTGTGTCCATAGCAGTTATGATGTCCTTCAGATATTCCATAAATGTCTTACTCTCTTCCCCTTTGAAGGATTTGTATGCAGCTTCATTAGCCCCCGCGGGTTTATTGATACAACAGTCTCCTTCGAATGGGACTAAAGTGCTGATAATCTCAGTAGCCTCGGAAGTACATTTATTATAAAAGGGAATCTGAATGTCTTGCACATACTCCTCCTTTATCCAGATATCACCATGTTTTGTTCTTCCAACTGATATCATGTCTAAGATTATACCCTCCACTGTATCCCCTGTATTAACTGATCCTGAGAAATAAAAATTGAAAAAGCGGATCAACACAGATTTTAATAAAAGTCTGGATCTCAAATCTGGGAATTTCCAGAGTTTATCTTCCTTATGAAGATCTTCATCCAGATAATCTCCTGCATCTGTTCTAACAGGAGAGGGGATCTCATTATTTGTGTCTTTCGACATTATTTTCCTCCATGCTGATTCCAAAGTTCCTTCCAAAAGGTCAAACATCTTCCCGATTGTTTCTAGTTTAGTAGTGACTTTTATCTGTAGCCTTAATTATAACTGTTGTTCATTCAGAAAAATAAATTATTTGAAACTTAAAACATAAGGCTTTTCATTCCATAATTGTCTCTGTTTACACATGTAAAAAATACCATCCTAATATGTGTATATTAGGATGGGGTGATATAAGGGGCGACCATCCAATGGCTCGCCCCTTTTTGTCGATTCCACACAACGGCACGGCGGTGGCGAATAGTCACAGTCTATATGTATTACAATGTTGATTATAATTGTACAACTTTTATTAGATGTTGAACCGTGATTCTGCCAAAGAAATGATTTTATAATAAATATAAATGCATATAATATTTTATTTTCACATTTTGAATAAGTTCATTTTATTCAACTTACCCTATACAATTATTGTACAAGTGGCAGTTATAATGAAGAGATTGCATGGGTGACACGGGTGTCACGGATGAGACGGGTGACACGGGT
>JABFPJ010000868.1:0-31942 GCA_022817425.1 Gryon sp. ZL-2020 | reverse complement strand
GAGAGACAAAAAATAAAAGAAATAAAAAAAAAAAACAAAAAAAAAACAGAAATGAAGCATAAAAAAGTTCTGGCGTGACGTAGCATACAAATCATTTCTATCTTTTAATCGATCGCAAACTCGATACTCTGAGAACTTAATGAATACTGAGTAAAATGCATCACGCTTGTTGATATAATGAAATAATACATTGATAAACACGCGCTCGATATATTTATTTGCGCTGCCGTATAAAACAAAATTTGCATAATTCCGTCCGAGTTTCTGGTTTAAAAAAATCGCCAACGTACAGTTGATTTAATTCTGAATGGTTTTGATGTTAAGTTATGCGTGATTATGTCACTATTGCCACTAAATTAAATTCAATTTTGTTACTAATTAAACAACCAGAGAGATAAAATGTACTATTTGTGAATAAATTATTTGCATGAGCGTAATAGAAGTAAAACCAATTTAGAAAATAAATATCTGCAGTGAAATGTGTTTAGATCCTTAATGAAATTGATTCGTGAAAAAAAGTGTATTCTTAATTCAACGGAGGAAATTGAATAAATGTATTTGGTAATATCATTAGTAATCCAACGATTGACTTAATATTTCTGAAAGTTTAATATTGTGAGAATCAATCAATTTTATAAATATTCAGCGGTATAATTAAGGATGATGTTAATGCAATAGTTGTGAATTAATAAACTACTTCTAAGGCTAATAAATGTTGAAATTGCATAACAACTAAAACCACAAATCTTTTATGATTTGATACAATTTGTGGTTATTCTGTTGATTGAAGTATTCAATGAAATAAAAACAAGTGCATTAAGGGAATTGATTGTTAATGTCGTTTATCAAATTTTCGACGTCTGAATATTAACAAGCAATGAAGTGCATTTCAAAATTGCGTTAAATTTGTCTACTCGCATTATGAAACATTCTGTTCAATTTAATATCCTATGTTTTAGTAGGATATTCATTTACACTGAAAATTATAAAATGACAGATAAATTTTGCATAACGTAATGTTATCAATTTGTAGAATGTATTTTATCATAAATAATAAATTTCAGTCTAAATAATCAACATTCTTTTAATGTTCAAACTAACGATTACAATTATTTTGTAAACTATGAATTTATTTCTTGGCAAATTCATTTGTGCGCAATGGATAATCTCACTGGTATATTTTGAACAATTTTTTTTATTTAAAAATATCTCAAAAATTCGTTGCTTTATATTTATTCAACCATTTTATTCCATACAAAGCATACAACTATTCACATTGTTGAAATTTGAAAATTAAATGTGATATTGAACTTTTTGAAAAATTCTATTTTATTCAAGTGAAATTTGAAGTTTGTTGAGATCTCAGAAATGTTTTGTAAAATTTGCTGTAAAACTAATAAAAATTTCTTTTTAGCACTCGTTTCAACTTCATATCGTCGGGAAAAACGACGTCACATGAGGCCTGACGGCCACTAGTGTTGAAATATAATATTTTCTATTTGTTTTACAACTATTATTTAATAATAAATTAAGTAATACTTTCTTAAACTGTTTAAAGTATAACATACAAATTAAAAGATTCATTTTTATGGTCTAAAAATTGATTTCAACTTTACAAGATTCCCATTTTGTTAACATAATTACAGTTTTTCTAAATACATCGAGGAAGGGCTAATTTCTTATTTTACTAATAAAATGTTATTTGAATTTTTTATTTTACACGACTCCAGACGAAGTTATGCTGGTCACCGTAAAACTATGTCTGTAAAACATGACTTACTGGCACCGTCTGCATGATGACCGAATTTTTTTCATGTAACAAAATTTAGAGTAAAAGCTTTTTGTTTGATAAATCGATACGGTAAAACCAATTACGAAAGTATTGTTTGCTTTTTGAGAAAAAATGGTTAAATTTGCGATGTTTTTTTTGTTTTTGCAGGTAGATATAACCCCTAAACTACGCTTTTAGGTTACATTCATTTTAGACTAAGCTCCTAAATTTGTATCTCCTTTGGGTTGAGAAATGAACGACCAGGGAAAAAAACCCGGAGATTAATATTAGACGAATTTCGGGCGTTAGGACAGTCACCGGCAACGACTAATGAGTTACTTAAAACTTTCAAACTTTCTTTTCAGGTGACCTTTATTTATGAACTACCCGCAGAAATAATTAACTGACAATTCAAAAACCAAATTAACTCGTTTCCAGAGAATTAATTGTTCACCCAGTGCCTTTTTGTGATTTCTTTTTATCGATTAGCATTAATGACCTTTTTTTCTATTCCAACTGCAATTGCATGAGATTAAAATTGAATTCTAACTGAACTTCATTTAGTCTTTTGATTTGCTTTTTTTCTCGCACAATTATAAAAGAAATTATATAATCAGTTTGCAATCATAAGTAGAAGTAAAGTCAATAACCTGAATAATAACAGGTTTCCGAATCCACAAATAAGTACAAAGAAAATAAACCGAAAAATAAAGCGAATTGTCTTATAATCGTATGAAATTTGATCTGTATCTATTGTTCTGAGTCTGACAGCAGAACAATGAAACTATTGAGGACAAAAAAGACGGTGTGTCAAAGTGATGCGGTCGATCGCCCGAACAATTGAATAAAACAAGTGAGAGGCAGCCTAGCTCCTTCAGTTTTCAAGAGCCTGGGCTTTGAGTAAACAATAGTTCGTACAAGGATTGCACATCGATACACTCACAAGAACTATCTTCTCTTTGAATGCTCAAAAAAGTCATACGCGTTCAAGTTTACATTATTCGTTATCATTCCCTGTTATATTTTAGATACTTTTTTTATGTAAAAAAATAAAACTATTAAAAAAACGTATTCGAACTGAATGAAAACTGTCTTTAATTCAATTATGTTTTAAGAAAGACTATTCTTTTTAAAGAAAAGAATATATATAGTCTTACACAATCTTAAAAATACTTACTCCGAGAAAATAGGTTTTCCGATACCGATTTATTTCCGTTACGTTGATGACATTTTATTTAACTTGCCAATACAAGATACTTTGCAAATTTTTTTCTATAGTATAGACCCGTACTTGCAATTTACTTGTAAAACGGAAGTCTCAAACGAAATTAGCTTTCTGGATGTTGAGCTAACTAGATGTAGTAACGGCAAAATCTTGCATAAGTACAGGAAACCTAACTTTTCAGACAGAATCCTGATTCTCAAATTTCAACACCCACGACATCAGAAAGTTAGTATGGTATTTAACTTAGTTGATAAGAACATAAAATTATCGTATTAACAGCATCAAAACGATAATCTTTAAATTGTAAATGAGATTTTTATCTAAAAAACATATTAAATGTATTTCATAATGAAATTCATCAAAAAACGTTTATTAAATTTATTGATTTACCATTTCTTAGTATTTTTGAAAGAAAAAAGATACTGTAAAATCATGCTAATATTGAAGCGAATTTTCAAACAAATGAACTAAAGTTTATTATTAATTAGGGCAAACAAAGATAAGATTATTAATTAACGTGCTTTGAATAATAATAAATGTTTGACTTAGATCATTTATAAGTACAAACAAAACAGATTTTGAAAAACGAAATTGTTAAATATCAAAAGAATCTTAAAATAAAAATAATTAATAAAAAAAAATTAATTATTTCTAGGACCTTTTTATTGTCCACAAAAATTGGGCTTGTGTATTGTCCTTAATATTTATTTTACAGTAAAAATTACGGTTTTATTTTTTATAAATTATTAAACATTCACGAAACTTTTTGTTCAGTTTAAAACCTTTTTTTATAATGTTAAATATTCAATGTAATGTTTAATAACATTTATTAAGACTTTTTTAAATGTTTTCTATAATATAAATAATTATTTCAAGAATCAAAAATTTCTTAATTGTATTTCTATTATCCAATATTTACATTCAAAAACGGCACCCTCATTAGCTACCGGACACCTAAATCAGCAACAATTTCGTACCCCGAGCGTGCGCACGATAGCAGCACGCATACCAATTTCGAGCGAACATTTCCGTAGTAAAATTTATTCCAAGTCCGGCAATTAGCGCGATATTTATGCGTCATGCGAACACGCCACCGGCCAAAATTTCCAGACCCAATCATCGGCCGCGCTACATTTAGTTCAACAATTGTTTTGCAGCGCACTGCAGCGCGGCGCATCTATCATGCAACACAATAGTGCTTTTCGTGGATGATGTTTTTACTATTGCACGTATTGAAATATACAAGCTAATGGACTCGCAGATCGACGAATCTGGAACACCGTGTAATTATAGGACATTCTAAAGAGCTTTGCAAAATATATATGCAGACAAAAACAACGGACTTTTGTTTTATTTCGCGATAATATATGAATCCATTTTGTTGTTGTTATTATTACGTTGCGTGCGTATTGTCTGTGATATGGATATTGAAATGTTGTGGTGTTATTCTTATTAATATAGAAAATTGGAAATATGTTTGTTTATCAATCACGTAAATTGTTAAAAGCGATTGTCTTAAACCAAGAAATGCCTTTGTTTTGTTTCGGTCCAAGTTTTCGGTTTTTTCTTTCGACGAAACAAAATCCCTCTCATTATTTAGTCAAAACTAAAAATCATTTTCGCCCAAGAGTTTTTTTTGTCGAGTCAAATAAAGTGTTTCCAGACTATCGAACCGTTCAATCAAATTCTATAAGATATAGCTTTAGGCTCTGAACTGTCATAGGCTTTATAATTTTTCGATGTACACTAGATAGTTGGAAAAAAATTGTTTGTGTCAGAGATTGTAAGGATGTCCTAAGAATGTCATAGGGTTGTTGTAGGGTTGTTACAGGGATGTCATAGGGTGTCATAATGATGTCATAGGGACGTCAGGGATGTTACAGGCATTAAATATTTTTTACACCCGAGTGAAACTAGGAATTCCGCTAGTCTAATATAAAAATATAACAAGCAAAAAAAAAAAAAAAAAAAAAAAAAAAAATAACAACATTTTCAGTGAATCCGATAAAGTGTCATAAGCTGATCGTCAACATTCGAAAGGTCTGATACTCGACGATACTTGTAGCTTCGCAATTTTCAACGAGTTGTCTCTCTCTGTGCTTCTCGTGGTCTTATATATACAGTTTTAGCAACAATGATGACTGGGCTTACTTCTTTATCTCAGCCTCTCGATGTCATTCGATTCAAAGTTCCCCTCGATTCCAAGTGCAGAGTTAAAAGCAAGAAGAGGGGTTAAAGAATGGACAAGGAGAGAGGGGAAAAGATAATGTCGTGGGATTACACGCAGAGCACTCGGCAGACATTTTGAGATTGAATCCGAACTGTCCGGTTAAAAGGACCGATATAACGTCCGAAATCCGCAACCGAAAAGAGGTCAACGACGTCCTTAACGATATTGACCGAGACCGGCAAAATGCTACCGTCTTCGTCTGTTATCCTGGTTGAGTACCAAAAAAAGGAAGAAAAAAGAGGAAAAAAGGGAAGATCTTCCCTTGGGAATCACAAGGGGAATGTCGTAAGAAGGCTGCAAAGAGATTCCGCCTAACAGAAAACTGTGCAGCCATCAAAAGTGGAATCGATCTTTGTATGAAAAACTTTATCGCGTTCATCAATAATCTAAGTTTTTATATTCCTGTTGTAAATATCTAATATTTAAAAATATTAAATTTTGAATTAAAAAAGTTGATTTGCAATTTACTGAACATTAATTATTAATCTGAAAATTCAAAAGTTCAATAAGTAAAACATAAAAAAAAATGTTTTAATAATTTTGAATGTAAACCGTTCAGTTCAGATATTACTTGTAACTTAAATATCCTCTGAATGAATCTTTTGGCAATTTGTTATTTGAATTTGATTTGTCAAATGCGTTATACTTTCTGTCGGATCATCTTTTTCGAGTTACTTTCGAATTCGCAAGCGTCTCTCGCGTGGCATGGTCTCGACAGTAAAGCATGCAAGAAGTTTAACCAAAGAACGAAGTTTTACGATGCTCAAAAATTACTGATCACGAAGTCAGTCACCAGGTCCCTATAGGAAACACAAGAAACTATCGATAAAAGTGAGAAGAAATAGCACAGACAGAGAAAAGTACAGAAAAGGCGTCCTCAAACTCTCGGCTCTGATGGTTTCGTTAAGTTTTCATGTCGGCACTTTTCTTCACAAAATAGTGCAGTAATATGCGCTGTTATACGAAACTTCGTAAAGTTGTTATACTCGGATTTACGACTGACATTTATTTGTGGGATGATTTGAATTGATGGATTTCAGCAGAAATGTTACGATGAACAAAGGATACAATAATAACGTATTTTAATTACTGCATGTGTCGCATAACTTTTATTCATACGCAACAAATTTTTATACAAATTAAATTAGAAATATGTAACAAAATTATAACATTATAAGATTGCTTTGATTTATTTTGTTCATAAACCATTTTTCTTTCATTTTTTGATGATGCGATGCTTATTAAGAATTAAAAAAACTGCAGTATCTGATAAGAAATTATTTGGAAAAAAATAAATAAATATATAAAATAGCAAAATATATAAATTATTTGTGCAAAGAAACTTTGATCAATATCAGGTTATATTTATACAGAATTTGAAAAAATGTGACACCTTATTACCTTAAATGATATTAAGAAAGAATTTTTATATTAAAGTATAAATTATTAATGTAACTACAGCAAATATTAATTTTATTTTTTCTATGGAAAAAAACATTTTTTCATGGAATATTATTAAAAGTTAATATTCTCTTCAAAAATATGATCAGTAGAGCATACAATTCAATTTTTTTCAGATATTCTTTATATTTTTAAATTGTAAATTGTTAAGTTTAAAGATTTACACGAAATAATATGTTAAAAAAGGTACTCAATGAACAGTATTTCCTTTATATAATCTGTAAAGTTGATCCAAATAAACGCTTGTTATTATTAAGGAATTTAACTATTTCCGTGCTTAAATGAAGTAGTAAAAATATTTGTTCTTATTTTATATTCATCATAATACAATAATTCCCTTTAAATTTGATAATTCTTCTTAAAAAATGTGCATGATTATACTCTTAAATTGGACAACTTAACATAAAAGTAGTAAATTTTCTTCTTGTATTCGTGTCAAGATAGTAATCAAACTCCTAAATTGATACACAGTATTTGATTAACTTATAAACAGTTAATGTATGTCAGTCTGTTTGAATTTCAAATGTGCAATGGCAATTCATCGACGATGGATTAACATCAATAATTTACTTAAACTCAACGACGACTTTACAAAGTTGAGAATCGTCGAGTCGAATTTCGAATGTCGTGAAAATTGCATTGTAACGTTATACGGCAACACAATAGCGTAACGTCTGTCTCGGGATAAGTCGAGAAATCAACTTATAAAAAGGCGGAGCGTCGAATGAAAAGCAACATTCATTTTAGCGATACAATTCTGAAGAGGAACAAAGATGCGACCCTGCAGCGTCACTTCACTCATCGTGCACATTTCCTTGCCGAATCCCCCTGATCCTCGACATTATCATAATGCTATCGTGTGCTACGTGACAAGAAAGATGTATTATCACGCTTAACCGGTTTCCGATCTTTTCGGGCTTATTGCAACCCTCCATTTTGAGATAGACAGGAATTAACGTTCGTTTGCGAAAGACAAAATTCCTTTCTTTTGTTAGTCAATCTACGCCAAATGCTTTTCCGATATTCTATATTTCGATATTCTAATCGCGAATGCTCAATCCTTATTTTACACTTAAAAAAATCAATACAGTGATAACTAAAGAAAACTTAAGCATTCCTAATTGACTTGAAATCAGGCATGCCGTATTTAAGTTGTGGCTCTGATGTGGTTTGCCTGATTGAAACCAGATGAATGATTCTTTATTTGGGGCCCGATTAACGCCAGAATAGCGGGAATTTTTGAAATCATTTTTCAAAAATGGCAACCGTGTAAAAGCCACGGTTGACCTAATTAGGACACCATGACTGTCAAAACATAGGTGTAACGCTTGTCATTAATATGGCCCAGATTAAGAATTCTGCATAATGGGATTCCTAACCTGGGCCCAATCTGGACTAAAACTAGTTGTCACGTCATGGTTGACATATGATATGGCAACTCATCGGGCCCCGACCTGGTAGCCATGTCATAGCCATACCTTGACCATACATAATCGAAGTTATAGGTAAGTAGCGATTATTTGTAAAAGTTTCGGTGGTCCAGTGGTTAAATCATAGTTTTGAAAACTTGCAAAACGAAAGTTTAAATCCTATATCCAGACTTTTTTTCATAAGTCTTCCGAGGCCTCGTTAGAGTAGCATAGTTTCCACGCCACGGCCATATGTCAGTCCGTTTTACTAAAGAGTATTTTCAATTTTCAGTTTGTCGTTTGTCACGATACGGAAATGAAAGATATTATAAATTAATGTAAACAATGTTTAAGTTGTAAGAGGAAGTATCGTAAAATTTTGTCTTACAGAAAAAAAAGTAACGCATCAAACGTATAAGACGGTGTGTAATAAAAGTGTACTCTTACGTTTGACACACGGCTTTTCGTTTTTCTGGTCCGCTTTGCAAACCCACGTTCTAGAGTGCATCATTGAAACTTTATAAGAATACGAAGGGATGTACTTGAGAAAAGTTGTATCTCACTACAAGGACATATCGCGCTACGTGACAAGAATATTCGCGTTGGAAAACCCTAGGGAAAACACTATGGCTTGTGCAAAACTGTGTAATGCGGGAAGGAAGAATGCCTCATATGACATATACCGCGCGTGAAAATTCATTTCCATGTGGAGCTACAGTATGATTTCATCTGCTTCTACTGAACTTAGTTATGTTGATTAATTTGTTGCTTCATCAACGCGAGTTTTGAGTTTTCATCGACTATATTTTTTGTTGATTACAGAGAATGAAAAATGGAAAATATTATAAAACTTTTTCATATCGATCATTTGCAAACTGTCAGACAATAAATCAGAACACCATCTTTCTTTGATAAGAACAAAGGTCTTGAATTAATTTCTTCAATTTCAACTGAGACAAACAAAGACGTAATCAAGAAGTGAGATTAGATCTATAATAACAATAGTGTTTGCTGAAATATCAAATCAGGTTTCTTAATTTAGTTAAACAATTTGGTGACATAACAATTTTCTTATGTTAAACTTTTGTAATAATAGTATAGTTGTTTTGTATTTTGTATTAAGTTACAGAAATTTATTATTAAATTATTAACATTTTCTATTTTTAATATATGCATTTTTCTTTTTGAAATTCATTTTATTTATTGTAAAAGTTAATAAATTTAAAATAAACACGTTCTGAGCGAAAATGCTCATAATTTATTGAATATAAGTAAAACTAAGATGCATTTAAATATAATATAAGCTTCTAAATTAGTTTTTAATTTCATTCATATTTTATAGAATTTATTTAATATTTTCATAACATTATACATTAAAAAGTTGTACGTTCAAATATAGAAAGTAGGTTAAGTTTTCAATATAATTTTGTAAATTGTTTTTAAATGTTTAATGCTGAAATTAAAATTAATGCTTTAACATGCAAATGTGAAGATTATTTCGTTATATATTATAACTTAATAATAACATTTAATTTAATTTGTATTTTCCTTTCCGATGTAATATGTAATTTTAAATTAAATATTTAATGTTGGAAAATGTAAAATGATGTAATTCATTCAAATATGTTTAATATAGTTCGTAAAAATAAGCTAAAAATATATTTAAATAATGATTAAAATAGATTTTAATAATCAAATAATAATATTAAAATTATTTCTGCAAGTAAATTAAACAAGTTTACAAATTATCGAGGTATGAATCGTCTATATCCCAAACTTTATAAAATATATGATGTATTTTATAATTTATGTCACGTCTATTTATGTTTTAAATAATTGTGAATTAATTTTGAATTGCCATTTTTATTGTAAATAGCTATTTTTTAAAATAATGTCTTGCAAAAATCGTCATTAAAATATCTTTGAAGCTTAGAATTGAGAATGTTGCGTATGATATTTTTCATCACAACTTACGCACTATTTACTTTTATTGTAATGCATTTGTGACAAACAAAAGAAAATATATATCTCAATAAAATAATACAGTATTAAATATGTATTATTTAATATATAGGGGGAAATTAATGAAAGTGTAAAGCTTACACTCTCGTAAGATTGTTAACTTCTTTTACTAGTTGAGTACGATATTTCTTCTTAAATGTTCTGTAGAAGAAGCAACTTATTCTACTTTTTTCAAACGCAAAAGACCATAAAAAATGGGTTAAAATCGGCTTGTCTTTCTTCTACTGTCAAACAGAAAGAAGTTGCTACTTCTATGACACTTTTTTTTCTAAAAAAAAAAGTCATTTACAATATTTATGATTATATTTCACTATAGTCTTTGGTAATCAATAACTCTATCAATAAAATCTATCTTAAAAAAAAATAGTTAAATAATAAAATTTTAAATTAAAATTAAAAAAATTAACTGAAATTAAATTAAAATTAAAACATTTAAATTAAATTGTTCAATTTTTCAAGTTTTTATGTATAACATGTATAATATTCAAAACTATAACATAATAAAAACTTATGGCAAATGAACAGACAACATTTAACGATTCCTAGAAGCACGAAGTACATTACTTTCGGTTATAACTAACGTAACCATAGGAACTTTCTTATCTACGCGTAAATTGATTTTGAATAAGAACTATTACAAAGAAAGAGCCAAACGTGGTAACAGTCAGGAAGGTATTGTAAATTGAACACTATAAACAAGTTAAACAAGAACGTTAAAGTATCGGTGAGAGATCTTGTTGGCCACAGCTGGTCGTCTCATAAAACCTAACATTATTCTACTCGGAACAACTTCCTTTTCCATCAAAACAGTGCAAGAATTTGCACTAAAATTTAAATTCTCGGGAGGCTTATTATTATTGCAAATGAACGTTTTAATAATAATTAAGAAACATTGATCGCTAATTAAATAATTTATTATACATCAGTCCAAATATTTTAAGTCCGAAAATTTAAAGATTATAAAGATCTTCGTACATATTTGATTGAAACTTGCCAAATATTTGATTAAATTTGACAAACCATAAATATCTTTTTAAGATTGTAATAATAACTAGCATAACTAACATAACTAGCATAAACTTCTATTTTGTATACTGACAATTATAGAATTTACCGTTTAATTATCGATCCGTCGGCGATAATTCATCAAATTTCACTGTGAACAACAGTAATTTATATAAATATAATGTAAGATATTACTAAAATTATTTTATTTTTACTGTTATTTTTCACAGAAAAATTCAAGATCTATAATTGTTTGTGTATTGACAATACTATTCTTTAAATACATTTATCGCTCATAACAACACATTTTATATATGCAAATGAAGTTTGTGGTTGTCGGTGCCAGACTGGATTTTAAAAGAACTGCATTCTTACATTAACAGTTCTTTGAATAAGTATGAAAATAGAAGTATTTAGTGCAATATTACTTTTTCGTGTAAATGAAATCTGACTATATTAAGAAAGGCTTTATTACGAAAAACGATTATATTTTACAGCGTACAGCAAAATAACTTATGTTGTAAAATTACTTTTATTAAAAGTTAAAAAATTAATTTCATGACATGGCAGTAAAGCTTAGCTATCATCTTTTTTTCGACATTAATCAATCAACATTTCAACTTCAGATTCTAATCTCATAACTTGTCAACGGTAATCTAACTTCCTCATGTTCTTAAACTTGTCTCCGAGATCGAGAAGAGTAAAAAAACGGCAAAGCAAAGAGAAAGAGCGACAGAGAGAGGGAAAAAAGGAGCAATGATGATTGAATCCGCAGCAAATCGAATGTCGTGGCTGTCGTCAAGGTCGCGGGAACGGACGAAACGAAATTTCGGCAAGTTGGCCCGCAGCCAGACGACACAAAATTCTTTCGATCTCTGAGGTAATAATCCTAACTTGTGGACTAGACTGAGGCTTAATTAGTCCGGAAGTTAAACGCCCGAAGGCTGATTATAGTTACATCTGTGCGATTGGTTGCGGCGTGTGTTAAACGCGCCGCACTCTGCCTTTGAGCGGCGAAAAAAAGAGACGTAGACGGGATAAAGAGAGAGCGAGATGGATAGATCAATAGAGAGAGATGAAAAAAAGCTTTTTCTTTTACGTCGTTGGCTCTCTTCGTGATAAAGAACTGGATTCGCGTAAACTAACTGATATTTGTCCATGCTTTGTCTAGAATTTGTACTTGCTTTGCAATTTGTGTGTGTGTAGAATTTTACAACCTTTGTCTGCCACTCGAAAATCTGTATGTTCAGATTCATTTATTCAATTTTAAAGTGCTTTTAGTTAGTAATTATTTATCAAAAAATTCATTTTTCTGCTGGAGATGTAAGATTTTGGAAAATGAATTATGGATAATTAAATCGAAATGTACAATTCATTTTGATTTTGGAAAGTTTTAAATGTTGCTATTTGTGTTTAAACTTTCAGAATAAAATTGCAATTAAAACGGTAAAATTTAATTGCTTTGTATTTTACTATGACTGCTTTTGTAATATTCGCATTATAATCTTTTTAATAAATGTTTAATAACTTTCATTTATTGTTGAATAAAAAAGTTTATGTCCAATCTTATTTAATGTTACTAACAAGAAATAAAACAAAGTTTAATTAATTTTTTTACTAGACGATATCCTTTAAAGAATACACTGAGAATAATACATAAAGCCTAAAGGTAAGCAGATATATTCAACAAAATGTATTACAAAATTTATTTAAAAAAACATTGTATATATAAAGAAGTGCAGTTTGTATACTGACTCTCTGTAACACTTATTTTTTATTTGTGCACCTATTACGTTGTTTTTTATTGACTGTTAAGTACACAATATATTTGGCATTAGATATAATTGTATTTGTACCAAATGAATTTAATTTTGAGATCGTATATGACAGTAAAATATACTTTTTGTTTACATCAGATTTGATACTGAAATGGCTAGTAAAAATAAATTAAAAAACAATTAAGAAAAAAGAATAACAAAGAAAATTAAGAATTCAGAAAAAATGAACTGATACAAACTCAAACATTCAAATAAACTGAAAAGCCAAGACCAGGTAAAAAAAAGTGTCTAAACATTCAAAAACAAAATTCTTTGAAACATAAGAAATTTCTAATTTTAACAATAAATCTAAAGAAATTTAATAATTCAACCAATAATAATAGTTTTATAATAATGAAAATAAAATCGAAACATGTAATGAACTGAGAAAGATAAATATGATACTAATGTTATTCCTGATAGAAACCATTGATAACAATTAATTTGGTATTACGTTTTGGATAAGTTCAAAGTAATTAAATATAATATCTAATTCTTAGTATTATATATAAATATATAAGTTTGGTAGTCTAATAAGAATAGTAAAAACCGTTTTGTCCAAAAACTTTATGAAATGTTCCCTCGATAAATATTTTATATAAGAATTAAAGAAGAATGACAAATCAAAACTGAAATTAGAGCTAACCGTGAAAATGGATGTTATTTTTCACGCGTTTTCTTCCAACTGATTTGTCGTCTTCAATTGGCCGGAATAAACTTTGCAAGAGCTGTTAATAATCCTCCATTAACAGCGTAAAGCGTTCGATAGTTAAGAGATAATAAAAGACGAACGAGTAAGAAGCCGAAAGAAGACGCGAAACAAGAAAGCGAACTGGTTTCAAGTCGAAAAAGTTAGAGTCCAAAAGGGGTGGAACGAAAGAGAAACAGAGATACCAAGTTAACAGAGACAGAATGAATGACAAAGATGAAGAGAGAGAAAAAGAGAGGGCCGGAAGTGCGGATAAGAATGGGGAATGTAACATCTCCTCGTTGAGGGATGAAAGAGTCCGCGAGACCAAAGAAACCTCAGTCGTTCTCTTCGTTATTCAACGTTCCTCGAGTCGACGAGAATGTAAAAGAAAGAAGCAGCGGCACACTCGCGCTTGTTCGCGTCGCAATTGGCCAACAATGGTCGTGCCAGCGAAAAGGAAAAAACGCCCGCGCACAAAAGCGTATGTACAAATAAGAACAAAAGGGGAGGAGAGTAAGATTGATATAGCGCTCTTTTCATCCTCTCTTTCTCTCTTTTTTTATCCTTCTCCTCTCGACGTGTACGTTTCGGTTTGTCAATGTGCCAAAAAATTTTGCAAACAATTTTTGGCACAATTTCTTTGAAATCAACATTAAAATACATGAGATTCTAAAAGTGTTGCCGAAAAGTATTATGTTGAATCTAAATAGATAATTGAAAATTAAAATATAAGAGCATTAAATTATGTAGCTTTTTGTCCTCTTTGAAGCAAAATGAAATATCAATATTGCACATATTGCAGTTTTTATCGAAACAAGTTATAAAGTGTTTTATCAATAGCTGCAATTTGAATAATTTTTTTGCTATCAAGTAATGTTATTGTATATAAAACTGCAGACTTAAAAGTACCGAAGGCTGAAAAACCATGAAATTCTATTAAGATAATGAAAACCGGAGTATATTTTTATAACTCCCCAGGGTACCCAGGCCACACCCTTTAATTCTCGTCAACTCGGCAACAAAATTAAGTAAACCTCCGAAATTGGCAACACTATGGCTGAAATAAAGGCAACAGAATAGCAGCGAGCAGAAACGCGTTAACTCGGTACTATGGCGCGCATAATTAAAATTTATTGTGCCATAAGCGCGTTTCGCGCCGTTGTTCGATTGCGTCACGTCGCATACGTGAAACGAACGAACGAACAGTAATAGTCATGGCCAAAACCATCCTACATATTGAAGTCCCGATCGGAATTTACGTACAAATGGACGGTTTCACGTTTCGCGTGTCGTAAGCTATACTATGCGTACAGTGTGAACATACATTGACGAAGAGTGAAGGGGAAATAGCAAAAGCAAACACGCGCACACACACCGAGAAACAAAAAATGAACAAGAAGAACCGCTCGTAAAAGCCATGAAAATGGATCAGCTCAATGTCGAAATTCCATCGGGTTTTTTTGTCCACGGCAAAATAGTTGCAAGTTTCATTACAATATAAACTGACGAGAGAGGGCCGAATGTACGTAATGACGCAAATCGACCGAGTTGACGAACTATGTGAAAAATTTCGTGGCAAAGATTGTTTTGCAGTTTGGCTTTATGACCTGAAACAACGACGCATATGTGCCGTCAACTCATTTTGTTCAAGGTTCGCGACAAAACTTTTTCGATAACCACCGTGTGATGCGACAGACAAAAAAAAAAAGGTTATTTCGCAGATGTATCTAACTATGAAATTAATAAATAAAAGAACGTTAAATTAAGTTTTATGTTTTCATTTCCAAGTTTGAAAGATTTTACAGCAATATTTTTAACATTTAATTTTATCCATTTTATAGGTTAAAAAAGATTTATGTAAACCCGTGAGGAGAAGTAAAAGAGCGAGTGCATAAAACATTTCTTGCATGATGCAAAATGAAGGTTCATCTGCGCGTTCAATGGAAATTTAATTAATCGGCCGCAAAAGCACGCGTTATCTCGCGAACGACATCAACATTCAACATGCATGTTTCTCTTTCATAAACTTCTAAGTCATTTTCCTTTGCTGGTTACGCGAGCAAGCAAAACTGAGAGCCTTTTTAAATATATAATAAAACTGAGCGGGACTCGCGCGCGCGGACAACGGCGCAATGAAGAAACTTTTTAAAGCCCCTTAACCTTATTCAGCACGTAACTAAACTCACTAGAAACTAACTGACGAGCCTGCAAGTGGCTTCTCCTGGCGTCGTAACTATAAAAAAAGTTTACGCTTGAATTTGAAATAACATTTTTTTTTGGTCTTCATTTCCAGGTTTTTGTTGCTTTTGTTTTGAATGTTTATATCAATCAACAGTTTTTTCGTTTATTTTGTTTTAATTGTTTTTTTCAGTAACTGGAACTTTTAAAATATAATACTGAAAGAGAAAAACATTTTGCTTGATCAAAGTTTTTATCAAACTCTTAATGGAGATTGTATTCATAATAGTACAAACAGAGTAAACAAAGTGAAATAAACAATGCAATGTGCGCAAAGTAATGTAAACAGATCAAAGTAAATAAAGAGCAAAGAAAATAAGGTAAAATAAACAATGCAATGTAAGCAAAGTAATGTAAACAAATCAAAATCAATAAAGAGCAAAGTAAACAAAACAAAGTAATGAAAGCAAGGTAAACAAAGTAAGAAAGTTGTTTACAATCTCGATATGGATTACAATATATCTTTATTATTTATAATTTAGATAGTTACGTTTACAATCTAGATTATGTAGTCAACCGAATTATCAATTTTTGTAAATAAAATATTTCTTCGTAAAAGTTTTTAATTAATTAAAATTGCGATAAAAAAGATCTCATATTTCAAGAGAGTGGACAATTATGCCAAAAATAGTCTACGCAAAATAAAGAACTCGTAAATTCAGCAGTTGTGGATCTATAGCTGTCGTCGTTAATGATTCATACATAAAATTCAATCTAAATACAGCATCAGCGAGCAATGGCAAATAAAACGATGTTACTCAACGGCACATTAGCATAATGCAGTACTGGAAAAGTCCTTGAGCGACTCATACTAGCATTCATCCTTCATCAATACAATGCAAGGATCAGACGCTATCGGTCTCCGTCAATTTCGATGAATGTATTGCAATAGAAAAGTGCGCGAGAAACGAGGGAAACCGAGAAAAGTGGGAGCCGACGAATGGCGAAACGATAAAAAAAGGACGAAGAAAAAGTGAAGGAAAATGGATGGATCGAACGAAAAGCGACACGATGAAAAAAAGACGTAAAAAAAGAGAAGAAGAGAAAGAGGAAATCAGCCATGTCTTCGGTTGTAGATCGATATCGACTCCAGTGGCACTTTCAATTTTCTCCATTTAAGCTCTAATGAAGGGTTGTTCCACATCAGGAAGCTCGAACGTTTGCGAACCGAAGAATGACAGGGACAAGCTCACACTTCCTCTTCTCCTCAGTTGCAGACATTGCCAGAAGTTATCTAATATAGCTAACAGCCGAGCAGAGAACACCTATGCAAAGTTACGCGACTGCTGGCGTCCGCCTATCTTCGATTCTGATCACCCAAATCCCAGACTTGTTGACTTACGTTGTAAACTAAGCAATTTCCAAAATCAAGTTAGCAAATTAGAAAAAGAATAAAAAACAAAATACCAAGTTGAGGTTTTTAATAATTAAGCCACTTCTTTCTTCTTTTGCATCAAAAAGGATCTTAATAGACTGTGCTTATTATCTGACAATGTAATTTTACTTTTGAAATTTGATTTTCGAGATCATCCTGAAATTTAGCATTATCTTCGAAGTTAAATAACTTTAGAGAAGTATCTACAATTAAGGTGACGTGATACAAGAACCAGGCAAACTTATAAAACTCTAATCCATCACACTACCGCATTTCCTAGTATCTTACCCCATACTACTCTTCACCCAATTTAATTCTACAGAAATTCATTTCCTTTAAAGTGAAATTTTCCCGATAGAAATATAATAAGCTTTCTTAGTTTATAACATTATACATTGATCCACTAAATATTATGTATATTTTCTTTATAACATGTTCATACATTATCTTCAAATTGAGTTTTACTTGAGAAATTGTTCAATATTTGATTACATCAATTACTTTCTATGACAAAAATTAGTCTCGTTTATATGTTGGAGTTGCTTCCTGAACAGATCATACAAACTAAATATTACTATTACTATTAGTCAAATATTGATTCAATGTTACCAATTTCAGAAAGTGTTGGCAAATTAGTAAACCGATTAATTATATTTACTACTTGCCTATTTCGTACACAAATAAGCAGAATGTTTCATTATAATTTTTTCATGAAAAATATTACGATAAATTTAAGAAAACATAATAAAGGTGGAATCTACTTCCTGCATCTTTGTAATTTCATACTTATATTGTCGGGAAAAATTCGATATAAAATATCTTGTATATTTTTTATCAAGTCATTATTCTGTCGAGTTGTAATGATTTGACGTTCGTGACACTGTTTTTCTACCAGTGAACGCACGGATCAAATTCATAAACACATTAAAATATGAATAATTTATTTTGCATTCATAATTAATATATAAAATGATTTATGATGTAAGTTATATCTGCATAATATTTTATAACAAGTTTTTAATTAATTGTTTTATTATAATATTTTATACTTGGATAAAGAAATAAAAAATAAAAAAAAATGTGTATAATGATATGTCTGTTAAAGTCCATATACTTTTATCTGATTTGAAAAACACGATTCCCCGAGTCAATACAAATGAGACAGGATATTTTTATTCTACCTGGACACTGTTTTTACAAGATTTTGTTTTAACGTTAGCCCTTTGAATGATTGCTCTCTTTTTATCTCCGGTTCCCTTACTCTTGTCTGGCGGTTTTCGTTTTACCCCATTAGTTCAAGTTCCGCTACTTTAGGTCTCCGCTTCCGAGTTGCTGATGACAAATGTCTGTGTAATTTCCACTCTTCAAATAGTGAAATACTCTTCCTTTCATTCTTCTGTCTGACTCCACTTCTTTTATCTTGCATTTTTTCACTAACCGTGTACAGATGTACCACATTTCGATGTAAATGAGATGGCGTTTTAAATACTGAATAAAAATTCAAAATTATTATTCCTTTGTTAAATCATTATGTGACAATGACTATAATTTTATTGTTAAAAATGTAATACAGTATATATAAAAACATGATCATATTTTTTTATACAGAAAACAGAAAAAATATATTTTTTAAATCTATTTAAAAATTAAAAATATATATTTTCAAAATATATAAACTTTTATATTTATAAACTTATATATTTATACAATTTAAATATAAAAATATTATGACCAGGGAACCACGAAAAACTGATCAAAGAAATTGAACAAGACTTGCTCAATTAAAAATCAGGCCCTTGATTGATAAAGTCAGAGTTTACTTAGTAATGAGTAAGCCTGGACTGGGCCATTGTAGGCCCAATGTTGTATGATTTGTTGCAAGGTTGGAAAGTAGGGCCAGTAGAGCTTAATCAGGGTCATATTCAAGCTCAATAAGGGTATGAAACGTCTACTTATACTTTGCATGTATAGGGTTTTATGGGCAAGCCATATAAGTCTCATATATATACTAGTAGACTTAAGTTGATGTTTACAAAACATTTTAGTAGGAGTCTTCATAACTCACAGGTGTACCTACTAAGGCTTAGTTAGGTCAACATTGGATTTCATCAAATATCCAAGTATAATATTGAGAAGTATACTTCTCAAATGAGAATATGGCAGCCTTAGCTACTTATTCATCACGCTCGGTTAAACTTAATATCAAATTCGCCGCACTAAATACATAAAAAATACATTTTTTCTCACATGTGTATCGAAGACATGTCTTTTCTTCCCTCCAATGTGGGACAAAAGTGGTACTTTCTCTCCCTCGGGGGAGAAAGTATTTTTATAACTTAAACAAGTGAAACAATTTTTGTTAACTCTAGATACTTTCCATGACTATGGATACTTTTCATTCTTAGGGAGGGAAAGTTCCATTTTCATCTCTCTTTTCGAGGAAGAAAAGACCTTTTCGATACACTGGCGAGAAAATAGTATATTTTCCAGCAATATTGATTCACAATATTAGTATTTAGCTTATGTACTTTTGTTAGTCTGTGGACGTTAGTATTCAGAAGCTAGTAAAGAAAAATTACACGAGCTTATTATCGGAAAAAACAAATAAAATTGTTAACTCTAATGACATGATAGACATGGTATACAGTCGACAAGATTAGCAAAATCACATTTCCTTGCCATGGACCTTTTGTTCGCGGTATTATAGTCGAGAATGAACAAGCGTTGTTATCCTTCTTTTAATATAAAAAGCATAAGAAAGGAGTACGAGTGTATATAATTTGAATTTTCATTCTGTAACTTTTTTACAAATTATACTCGAAAGAAGAATTTTTTAAGTTAAATTAAATTAAATTAAATAACGCAGGGGGTTTAATATTATCATTTACTTAGCTTATAATTAATGGAAAACAAGTTCTGTGTAAATGGAAGTGAATGTACGGTTAACATACTTATGTCACTGATTCTTCTCTTTTAATAAAAAAATATTTTCTGTTATAACATTTAGTAAAATTTAGTCATAGAGAGAATGAGATTTATCTACTAACATGCGAAACCTTAGAAATTCAGGAAAAAAATATAACATATACAAATTTTACAAGAAATCTAATTTAGGTATCCTTGCTCAGAAAAGAAGTCCAGGATAATATTTTTTATTACAAACATTTTTCTCTTTTAATTAATTTGCATCAATTTTGAATATTCACAATTTATTACTTTTGGCAAGGAGTTGATCACTCTCTTGCAACTCTCTTGCAAAAGAGTTGCAAGAGATTCGCAAATAGTTAGAGGTTTGCAATTCTTTAAATTTGACAATCGTCGCCGTCAAAGAGTTGCAAAGAGGTGCAGAGAGTTATAAAGAGTTGCATTCGAGATTTAAAAGCGATAAGTTTTAAAATATTATTTTTGGCGCGCAATTGTAATCTTATATTTACTTTTAAATGTAAACACATAAATATTAAACTTACATTCAATTAAAGTTATTATTTCTATTAACTATGTGAATCGCGGTATACACATAGTTTACTCCATTTATGAAAGGTAGAAGAAAAATTTTTTTTCAAATTAGGAGCACACTTTTTTAAATGTATTTGTTGGGTCCAGAGGACCTCAAAGACCTAGAAACAATTGAGTTCCATTTAAAGAACTATTGTGATACTCCTAAAATTGATAAAGTTTGAATTAAGGTATATTTTTGATAAATTGAATGTAAAAACTCATTTTACATTATTTTTAACCTTCGATTTTATTATGCTTTGATGTTGTATAATTTAGAAACTTCAAATCTGTGAAAATTAAGAAAATTAGCATTCAAATCTATACTTAAAGGTTGTTCTTCTTTCATTTTTGGACATCTAATTAGCATAATGTCTGCATTTTTTTACTTTTCTAATGTGTATTTGTGTACATTTAAAAAAGTGTGTTCCTAAGTTGCAAAAAAAAATTTTTTTCTACCTTGAACGGGCAGTTAATTCTGGATTTACTCAAAAATCCCATAATTACAAATCTTATAACAAACCTCAAGCAGAATATCTGAAGTGACTAAGTTAGGTAAAGTTGGTTCAAAATTAAAATGCGTGCTGCAGCATTGCATACACATGAACGAAACTTAAAGTCAGATGATTTCGATATTGGCTATTGATATATAACTGGAAATCATACATGAAGTAAACTATGTGAATACCGCGATTAATTTTAATTGAATGTAAGTTTTATATTTATGTGTTTACGTTTAAAAGTAAATATGAGATTAGAATTACGCGCCAAAAATAATATTTGAAAACTTATCGCTTTTAAATCTCGAATGCAACTCTTTGTAACTCTCTGCACCTCTTTGCAACTCTTTGACGGCAACGATTCTCGAATTTAAAGAGTTGCAAGCCTCTAACTATTTGCAACTCTCTTGTAACTCTTGCAAAAGAGTTGCAAGAGTTGCAAGTGATCAACCCCTTGATTAATAAATATCAATTATTATTTAATATAATAATATTTATTTAATTTATGTTACTCTGTTTAGAAGAAAATAACTGATTAAAAATTATTACGTATCCGAGTAAACTTGTGATAAGCAAAATCTATCAATTATCACGAATACTGTCACAGACTTAACCAGATTCATAGTAATTTTTAATGATAATATATGTCTATATTTTTAACGTTTAAAAATTCAACAAATTAACTGTTACTATATTGATACGGAAAGAAATTAAACCAGACAAACTGTAATTAATTATTTACTTCACTCTTACAATTATTTATTTAGTAATATATGGTTTGCACGCGAAATATTCATGTTTGACCTAATTAAAGTATATTTATTTTTATACATTTATTCTTTATTATTTTATTCTGTATATATATTTCCTAAAAAAGCCTTAGTAAACTTAATTATTGCTATCAAGAAAATCATAATTTGAATTAAACTAGATTTTTCCAAGAATAATCGCTTTAGTTTCATGTATTTTTTATATAAAATGTTTCGTCTTTATTATGTAATTGAGAAAAAATCAAACAATTTTAACTAGAATACACGGCAATGTAATAACTAAATCAAGGTTGTCATCTGATTCCTGCCAAATCAGTGAAATAAATCCTAGAGTTTTAGCAGGATTTAAATAAAAGAAAAGTTCTATGACAGCAGCTTTAACTGAATTACTTATGTAAAAAGTATATGAACATTCATGACATATTTATGCATGAAAAATGGTCTTACGTTAAATACTCAGTTTAATATTATAAAGCTTAATATGATCATAATTTTAACATGTTTGATATTTAAACTGCATTTTCACTTACACTAAAGAAATAATAATATAAAAATTGTGATCTTTCTAACAAACTAAAGATATTCTTGTAAAAACCAATAAATTACCATCTTTTCTTATAAAAATAGTCCTTTTTATAAAAATAATTCTCAAATTACTGAAACTTTTTATCAGAAAAGATGGTAATTCTTTGACTTTGACAAGTATCTCCTTAGTTTGTTAGTAAGATGAAAATTTTTATATTATTATTTTCCTTAGTGTATGCACTTAGAGGAAGGTTTTGTTGAAAGAACTAAAATATTGTTAAAGTTAATAAAACATTAAGTTAAAATAATGAATATTTAATAAATAATAAATAAAAAGTATTAGAATAAGTATTTTTAGAAAATTCAATTTTAGATTTGCAAATAAATACAAAATGGTTTATGCAATAATTAATCGCTTACTTTACTTTTATTATAAGCAACTTTCAGTGTTTGTACTTGCAACTAATTTCATATAATTTGTCTTTAGTGTTAGAATCAATGCTTTTATCATAAAACTGGTAAAGGTATAAGTGGATATTAGTACAGCACAATGTGTGTAAATTTTGAAATTTAAGTATTTCGTAACGAAAACTGCAACAGTTCAAAACAGTTGTTTCACGTAAACTCCGGCCTTTCGAAAATCCGGCTATGTTCCATAGCAACCCTCCTCCTACAACCAGTGTATTCTGGCTAGCTTCTCTTTATTAGATTAGTTAGGTTTTTTGTGTTTATGTTAATTAATTTCATTTTGTGTTAGGTCACTGGTATTATACTTTTTGCGTTGGTTATTTTTGATGTTTGTCACATTATTTTCTATTTGCAAAATTTACAAATCCAATTTTATGTAAAAATAATTCCTTTATATAAAATTTAAATAAATAAGTAAATATTTATCTTGCTTTGAGTTAATTTTACGAAATCTGTTAAAAACTTCTACAATATGTTGTGAAATGAAGATTTATAAAAGTTTTAAAACTTTTTAGAAGTAATTCGTAAAAGTTCTAAATAATTCAATGAAGAATTTTGCAGTTCCCATAGTATTTTTGACTTAAACTGCAATAAAAATTTCAAACAACAAATTATGTATTAGAAGTAAAATCGATAAGCAAAATTGTTTTCGTCTTGATTAAACAGTTTTAGCTTCGTATTTATGTCACGTAAAAAGTGAATGGCATTAGAGTCGTATTTTAGCTGTAAAAATTTGAAAATCTTCATTATTATAAATATACCAGTTATGTATATAGATTGAACGTAATGGAAAGAATGTGATGGAATGTTAAAAATTGAGAAAGTCTTTTGTTATAAAATTTGTCCTCGTAAAGAGCTTTTCGTAATATATACAGACATTAAGTGGATATTTCAGAATGTTTGCAAATAGGAAATTCCATCTGTATGTATCAGATGAATTAACATTAGCATGTTTAGTATTAAAATAAAAAAAATTAAATCAAATAAACGAGATTTTCGCCAAAATCTTAAAAATTAATGAAAATTGTATTATCAAGTTACGGAAGAGTGACATTAACATTTAATATTTTGTAAAATTTATTCTAAGAAAAAGTTTGAAATTAAACGTACTTTATAACTCTGAAGATAAAAGTAAAATTTAATTTCAACAATATATTTTCACTTCACAAATGGAATTATAAATTTTGCTGACAGTATGACCAATGAGATTAGCAAAATCATATTTACTTTCTTTTTTTTATTCGCACAACGCTGCTGACCTTCCAAAAAAAATTTTATGTCACAACAAGATCTCTTACGTTTCTTCTTTGTTTTCACATTTATATAAATCTCCTGTTTATTTTTCTCGTTAGAAGTTACAAAAATTTACTGTAATTATCACAGTCCAAAAAAATATCACATTTCAGCAGTGTCATAAAACTGAAAAAACGAGCGACAAAGAGTGATACAAGAGGAAAGAAAATAAAGGGGTATGGAAAAGGAGTAGTGCAACGCATCTATGAAGTCATCGCAGATATAAAGCGCACATCCGTCGTGTTAATAAAGAGGAGGAGGGCAATTTATTAAAAGTGCATTCATTGTCACGTGTTCGCTGACGACGCGAGATGCATAAGCCGCTTACAAGTAGCGTACACACAAGCGTCGGTGTACGCTATTTGAATTTGCATATGATAGATCTGTTCGATTTGTTTGGGGCTTTGCTTCCAGGGTGAGGGATATGTTGAGGGAAAAGAAGAAGAAAAAAAGATGACGGATATAATGATTACCTCATTTTTTTCTAAAACATGTACGCTTGAGAAGATGAGATATGGATTTTGCATTATACATAATCGCAAAAAATTTCGCATTTAATTTGAATTTTGTTCTTAATAAATTGAATTTGATTTTATTTAATTAAGGTAAATTTATAATTCACTTTAGAATATAGTAATAAATGAAAGGAAAATAACATTTGAAATAATAAAAATAAATATCGTAACTTTAAATTAATAATAATCAGACAATTAATTTTTTTCAAATGTAAGGATATACAAATATGTTTTATATGCAATTATTAATAAAAATCTAATATGATTCGAAACACATGCAAATATCAAATATTTGGTGAATATCAATCAACATTTAAATATGATGATAGTTTTCACATTTATATCTAATAACATGTCACGCAGTGTAAAAAGATATCTCGTGTAACAAAAATTGTTACCCCTTTTTACTGTTTCCTTTTTTTTGTCATAAAACACAGAAGCAGGGTGAATCGAGTGGCAGTTTTCGGAATGTGCGATACGTACCAGATACTACTTGATGCATAGAATTTTTCAACAAAAGTGGGCACAAAATATCAGTGTTTCAGTTACAATACGACTGTTTGTAATATATCACATTGCACAAATTTCATGTTGAATAAATAACATAAATCGCGAGTACAAATTGAGTTGTCGTGATATCATGCTCTTGTTTTAACTGATTCTTTTCTTTGTTAATATTAAAACAATGTTTATATATAAATAATATCTACACGGAAATTATTTGTTAAAATATCATGTCATAATGATTGCTCTATTTCATTACATTGATATGTACTTCAAAAATTTTATTAAATATTAATTTATTATGAATTACACTAAGAAAAAATAAAATTAACAAACTGTTTTATTCTTTTTTTATTTCCTTCGCATGTTATTATTTTTATCTTTGTCTACTTTTTCAAAATTATGTATTTTCATTTTTTTCTTTTTGCCTATTTCACGAACGTATTTTATGGACGAAGCCTGTAGTAAAATTATGCGTATACAACAAAAAGGTAAGGTTAGAAACATTTTTGTGTGTCCGACGTAATATGGATGTCATAGGGATTTCATAGGAATGTCATAGGGATGACACTGGGGTTAGAGATTAATTATTTTTTACACCAGAGGGAAGCCAAGAGTTCAGCTATTTTATTTATAAAAATAGAAAATAAATATAATTAATGAATATAGGATATTAAAAAGCATTTTATGTTACTATTCTAATGAAAAAGTGTTGCTCTCGAATATAACTTTTATTCAAGTGAAATTGAAAAAAAAGTTAAATGCTAACTTTGTGTTCCATAAAATTTTTGGAAACAAGATGTAAGACAAAAGAAGATCGTATAGTATGGTGTTGGGGTTGGGAGAGATTGAAAAGGAATCAAGGATTCCCAGCAGTTGCTTGAATTCTAAATCAAATACCGCGCCGGTTTGGTGTGAGTAGTGTGCATGCAATATTTATTTACAACTCGTGATACGCGAGCTGCAGCGCCAGACTTTTATACATGTCCGTATATATACGCGCGCACTTTACATAATATCCTTACTATTGTAAAATGTAAAATATTGTATTTGTAAAGACTCTCTGAGGCAGCTTTTCCTTTCGCTGGGTCAGCACTAACATCTCACGGGGAAAACGAGTGATGGATAAAAGTAATATCGATCAACATTCAGCGTCATTACTTTGCTCTAAAATACAGTTAAAAGAACGCGAGAAATCAAAGAAATCTTTTTCCCTTTTTATCTTTCAAATACCAAAAGAGATAAATATTTTTTATAATATTTTAAGAGAGTTGCATAAAGTATTACGTTTCATTTTTATATAAAAAAAGTTAATGATAATTTGTGCAAAAAAGTATGATCAACTCCATTTAACAACATTCAACTTTTAATTTATAATATAAAAAGTAACTTTATGTTAAAGTTTTTAATTATAAGGAACATTCATTATCTTGATAATGATTTACTAAGATGATAAAAGTAGTATTTTATTACGGTAATGTAAGATTTTCGAAATAATTGAAGATTTCATGTCTTCAACTCTAATTAGTTTTAATTGTGTAACGAAAATTTTTGTTGGTTTGCTTTATTGAAATTAATTAACTATCATGTGAAGATTTCCATCTCAACGTCTTCTCAATTCAAATTCAATTTCATTATTAATTGAATAATGATTCCAATTCACAATCGTTTGCGCAAAATTACAATCTCGCAAGATCGTCAAAATTGAATTTCACGAAGACGTATTGTACATGTATTTAATAAGGGAAGCCATCAAAATTCAGATTGTCTATCATATTGTAAGGATAGGAAACATTTAGAACTCACGTTAACGACTAATTCGCGTTACAACGACTGTATATTAATAAAGTTATATTCGAGATTTATAACTCAAACAAAAACAAGCTTAAATCAAACGCAATACAACGGATTCTCGACTCTGTCGCAATTTCAGTAGTGCAGATCAATATTTCATCAGACGCTTTTGAATAAGAATACGATTCCATTAATTGCCAAACACGGATGTTGGAGCGCATATAATAATAAGTAGAAATAGTTCGTATTAGGTCAGACATACAATTAAACATCGATTGCAATTGTTCCTTTCACAATATTTTACTATAATTATTGCAGTTGAAATTTCATTTGCACAAATTTCGATGTAATTTTAGGAATTGTGATCTTTTATTATCAGTGATAATTTACACATCATTTCTCACGCGTCGATCCTTTAACTGATTAAAAGTAATGGAGCTCTTGCCAAACTGCCGCAGAAGTTTACGTAATTATTCTATTTGTATCTGATTGATCGGTAAATCAGTGCTATGTGATAGATGCCGCGCGAAGCATATATCCGATTAATCTTCGTACACAGAGATTACGATCGGAGCAATTTGCACTTTATCGTGTAGCCGGGATTACGACGATAGTATATTCACCATCGGTGAAATTGTCGTTGCACATTTAATGCACACACCACCTATTTACTTCAAAAACTTCGTTATGGATATTTTTCTATAAATACATAGTCCTTTGCATCTTAAGAATGGCTGTCAACCTTAATGACTGTCTATGAAACTCTATCGATTAACGTCAGCGTTACATGTATATATTTTGGTCTTCAAACTCTATTTGACGTTTAAAACAAAAATCGCGGATAAATTGAATATGCTTTAGAACTACAAAATTGAATTTTTGTGTGGAATTTAAAATTGCTTATTGCTCCAGCAATGCAATTTTATTCAATTGTATCAAAATTTGTGGAAAAGCAACAACCTGCTTTTTTTTCATTCTCCTTGTATTTTCATCTGCCTCGCAAATGGTCTGTTTATAATTAATACAGTGAAAGAAAAAAAAATCTTTTAGCTTGCGCAAGCATGCATATGTATACAAACTCATGCCATATATAAATATTAATTTCATCTGCACTCAACGGATGAGTTGGTATTTAGATCGAAGCGCAACGTTGCCTTTGAAACGACGCTGACGAAATTATATTCCGCGAATATGGAAATTGCTCTATTTTGAATTCCGATGATATTCTCTTGATGTATTCTGTGCGAGAGAGTCTTCTTTATATGAGCAGTGGATACGCTTCCACATATAATTCTTTATGCGCCGGCACAATGATATTCGTTTTAAATTGAACGAACAAGGAAGTCGAACAAAAAATTAAGCTCACCGACGTCAATCTCGATCGTCAAAATAACTGGCAACGTGCTTAATCATTTTTAAGAACGTGATTTACATGTTCTCTTTTATTTTTCGTTTTGTTTAGTTTTTATTTGTTTAATGCCACATCCAGTTATTCGTCAACTTTCTATTTATTTACTTACAACTTTTCTATATATTTACTTACACTTTATTTATTTACTTTTATATTTACTTATTTGTTCATATATTAAACTTATTTATTTATGTTTAGTTCATGTTCAGTTTATTTGTTTTACTTCTATTTTATTTAGTTAGGTTTCGTGTTTATTCCCTTTTGTTCTATTTATTTTTTATTTATACATATAAAATGTGATTTTTATTCTGGCAAAACGTGATGGAAAAAGGGCGAAAAATGCATAAATTCAATCAAGCAATCCGAGCATGTCCAAATTTTTAACGTAGTTCGATTTGCGGTATAAACGATGTTAAAATGAAATGAAGATGTAATTTTGAGAAAGTTAAAATGTGAATACATGCTCCAGATCAATAATTCGAAAAAGATAAAGTGTTTAGAAAATTTTATCTGCGAAAAAATTTTATAATACACTATATATATTTAATGTTGAAGTGAATTGTCTTTCTTATTTTCGTTATAATTATTTTTTCATATTATCAAAGTTTTGACACATATAATTTTTATACATTTTCATTTAAGTTGAAACAAAGTTTTGTCAATAAATTCTTTTTTTAATTTTTAAAATCTTTCTTCAGTCAAATAAATTTCAAGTATATATAATCTGAAAAAAAAAATCAAATAAATAACAGTATGGTTAATTGAGATAAAAAAATGTAGTACAATGACATTTAACTTTTTGTACTTTAGATTATTATTGTATATTTCTGAATTGTTATTTCTTAATTAATGTGATTGATATTTTATTTTTCTTGTTTACAAATATACTCATGTTTATTTGTTTGAGTGGCACATATTGCATAAACTCCATTAATATCACTTGTTTGTTTATTTTTGAAATACTAATTAAAAGTAACAAAAATAAATGGCAACCTGTGTATTTTGCAATTTATTTTTATTCTGTTTTTTTTCTTCTATTGTTGTTTCATTTCAACAATCCTTAAACGTATATAATAAAGCATTGTGATTTTTATTTTTGCTAAAAGTATAAATATAAAATTATTTACGTTTACACTTTTATAAAATATTGTTTGTTTAATTTATTTATAATTCATTTTATTTTTAAATGTTTAATTATCATAAATGTATTTTTTCGCATGTTCTTGATTTATTCTATTGTTTTCTTGTTTATTTACTTTTGTTTTCATCACTTTTTGTTCATTTGTTTTTCATTTCCGTTTTTTTTCTTCCTTTGCTGCTTTTCCAACAAACGAAAAATGTAATATGAGCAATTTCGCAATTCTACTATAGCATTTGTTTTCCTCATTTATTCGAAAACTTCGCTGGCCCAGCTTTGCCACTGTCTTTTTCTCTGTTACGAAATGAATAAAGATACAGTGATGCTCGAAGTGAGCTTAAGTAAGTTTTCGAACATGGTCCATTGTCCTGAAGTAAAGAACGAAAGTTTGAGAACTTAGTCGCGGTATCAGTAGCATGCAAGTTCCTGAACCATAGGTCTTTAATTTAGTTATATGGAACCTTATTCTTAAGTCGCGAAAAGTTGCGTGAACGCAAAAGATAGCATATGTAATTTGCTTTCGCTAACTCTTTGTCTTTAAAATACATCGTGCTACTAAAGATGTATTTTCTCTACGAATTTATCATTTAAACTATATAATTTACATTTATCACTTGTTCTTTGCTTTTTATTCCATTTTGTTCTTGAATTACTTAAATTAATTTATTGTATTCTATTTACAAACGATATTGATACAACATTTAATTTAATTTTACTCTCAATAAAAAAATTGGAGTAAAATGGTTTAAAAATGGCATTTTTCTAGATTTTTAACTAAACTAAAGTTAAAAATTGGTTTCAAAATATGAGAAAGAATGGCCTTTTATTACAAAAATTGATATACATGAAATTATTAGTTATTAATTCCCTTGGGCGGGAAAGTGCTCTTTCTATGTAGATATGAAAAACAATGTAAGCATTTCAGGAAACAACGAAAAGTATTTTCTTCCCGTAAATGATATAATGGAAGATAAATTTCCCTCCGTAGACATGGAAAGTAGTGATAGAAAGTCATTATTTTCCCTAGAGAGAATGAATGTGTTACTTTCGTTCCACTTTTGAGGGAAGAAAAGATGTGTTTCCGAAAAGAATATAATGCGTTATTATATTTTATGTTCTAAGTTTGAATGAAGGGAAACATCGCTAAAAACTGAAAGTATGGATGGTCCGAAGAGAAGAGCTTGAATCCAATTCAAATATTGAAACTAGCGTAACTAAACTTAATATTAGGGTATTACACTGTGCAACGAATCAACACTTAATGTTGGCAAACAATTACGAGTATCGCATTCAACCTGACCTACAGAAATGCATTCAAGGGTGGTGGTGTACGCGCGTCAGTGCGTCGCGTCGTCACATCCAACTCGTAAAACAATCGACCGACACAATTGCACGTAGATGGCAGTATTTGCAAATCGATAATTTTGTTCGTTGTTTTGGAGTATCCCTCAAATTCGACGAGTTTCAGATAAACCAGAAGACAAGTCCGAGATTAATTTTCGTTAGTATTATAACAACCGTTGGTATAGTTGAAATAATTGTATAACGTAATAAACAATCTGTTTGGAAGTCAAATTAGCGCAGCGAATTAGATTTGTTTAGTTTGGAATATGCAACCGAGATTACTATAGATTGAAATTAATAGTTACAAGCTGCTTATGGAAAACCACTGATGGCATGCAATTCATCATTATTTAAATTAACGCTTGAAAAAGTATTAATTAAATGAAATAACAAATTTAAATTTCAATTAACTTTATCGTTGAGAATAATAGATTGCTCAAATAATAACTTTGAAGTGCTATTTTAACAGTCTTCATTGTACAATCTAGACTCTTGAAATTTGTACTAAAATTTTACAGTTTGCATTGTTACATTCTAGACTGCAAATGAAACAATCTGGAATGTAACTTTAGCAATTCGAATAATACAATATATTTAAATGAAATACATTAAATGACAAATAAATAAAAAAGGATGGTAATTAATTGTTATAAGTGATTAATATGTAAGAAAATAAAGTAGAAATCAATTACTGGAAAATGATAATCAATATAATGATTGCAATTATATTACTTGTTATTTTTATACACTGAGAAAAACAACTTACAATAAATTACTGTTTAAACAGTAACTTGACCACAGAATTCCCATTAAAATGAAAGTTCCTGTTAAAAACAGTAAAAATTTTCCTTTCATGCACAAAAATTCTTGAAAAATTCAATAAAAATTTGTGTTCAGAAAGTAAATTTTCCAGTTTTTGACAGAATTTATTCGGTTAATGG